>CALNXK010000006.1:6172500-6380000 GCA_942486035.1 Porites lobata | reverse complement strand
ATATTGGTTATATGCTTTCATTTTCATTTCAGAGCCAATGAAGAATTTAACAATGCTGTTGTTATAACAAGCCGTTGTTTAAAACCAAATGAACTTCTTGAAGTGCGTGTGGACATACAAGTGACCAAGTGGGCGGGATCCTTAGAGATTGGCGTAACCACCCATAATCCTGAAACGCTGAAATTTCCATCAACAATGACCAATATAGAACAACCTGGAACATGGATGTTGTCAGGGGGAAGTATAGTGTGCAATGGTGTTACCGTTATTGAGGAGTACGGGCCAACACTAGATGAAATAAAGGTGTGCTATCACATTTGTGTCTTTTATCAAAGAACTTTACAGTCAAACCAGGAAAACCATGAACACCAGAAATATTTCTGGAATGTGAATGTGTTGCAAGAAAAATGCCAATCAGGTGTGAGAAAACTGAACCACAAGCAAGAACGTTAATTAGTTTGTGGTTTTGTGGCTAGTTTGCATGTCCTGATCTTTGCTGTGATTGGTTATAACACAATAAACATTCCTGAGATATTTCAAGTGTTCACTGTTTTCCGGGTCACACTGTAAATCACTGTGTGTATGCATCAAACTGTGAATTGGCAAAAAAAAGTAATAACAATCACGTATAAAAGAGGAGCAAGGATTAGCATGTGCAGTTAGTGCACAGGGTTCCCACATGTGACCTCATATCCTTGCTTTGACTTCTTTCTTTCTGTGTAGCTTTAAGTACTGTTTAAAAAATGAGCAGGAGTGTATTATCAGGGTTGTCACTAAGATTTCAAGTTGCGGGGTAAATACAACAAGTAGGCTGGGAATCAAACAGCTAGGGATTTCTTTTGGTTCTATTTTTCTTCTATTTTGCAATAAAGTAGCTGGGGACCACACTCATAGTAGCCCGGGGAAATCCCCTGCCCTCGGCTCTTAATGACAACCCTAGTATTATCAGGTGTTTTTACACCTGATTATACACGACTGCAAGTTTTTTGAACGGCCTCAAAATCTCTGATTTAGATCTTTTCATTCTTGCACTAATATTTAGATTTGAGGTTATTTACGTCAAAAAAACTGAACATAAAGTTTAGCTGTGTTTTTATCAGATGTAAAGACCCTCATTTAAAAACATTAATTTCTTTTGTTTTTTTCTTTTTGAATTATTAACGAGTTTTTGAAGTACCTTTTAATAACTGTAATAGCCTGAGTATCAGGCGTTTCGGGGGAAAAGGGGAAAGATGGAAGCGAAAAAGGGAGACAGCTGAAGGAGAGAAACGCCTGACACAGATGCTTTTACTGGAGCCTTCCACCCCCACACAGCATGATTCGATACCATCCAATCAAAATCACTTCCGGTCATTAGGTTGTCAGCTTCATGTGCAAAAAGCTTGCCTAAAATAAATCTCACTTTACGGTCTGGCCGAGCTCCGGTGCTTGTGTTGCTACGATTTCGCTTTTTTCTGAAATCTCCAATGAGGAGTTTTCGAATACTTGTAATGTAAAACCTGCCGTCGTTTTTGAGGAATTATAACATGTTTTAGGAATTGTGGTAGTGTAAGATCGCCAACGCTCTGTTTGTAAATAAACATTTGCCCGGAAAATTGTAAGTTGCTTTTGTTTACAGACTTATATCAGGCGCTTGTCTGGCAGCTAAAAAACTGATGTTATCCCTCGTATTCTCGGGTGGTTGAAAGGAGCTGCAAGAATAAATCGGAAGGTGCGAAGGTGAAACACCTATGCCTAGAAATTATCAAGCAGCAGCAAATTCCACGACTTCACAGAGAGCTCGTGAAAGTTGTTACAGGTTCAAAAAGAAGTGACAACCTATAGCAAAGGTCAATCCCGTTGGCGAAATATGATGGCGCCCGCTTGAGCTTATAACTTTTCAAAAGTGAGAAAATTTTGGAAGACGAAGCGAACGAATTCCAATCACGTACGCTATCGTAACCGCCACAAGCAAAGTCAAGCCTTTTAAAAGCATTGGTGCTGTCGGCTATCTCAATACATGGCTACCTCGCTCTATTTTCATTTACAGTAACAATACCCTTTTAACGGCAGGATGTTGTAAATCAGAACTTAGATATCTGAAACACTAATATCGTCTTCTTTGTCCCGCTCTTGTGAAACCAATACTCGTAGTTACTCATAGTTTCGGCAGAAGCTGGTATATGAGGCTTTTCCATACTCCGAGTACATGTTTCCTTTAAACTACGAGGCCTTGAAAACACAATTCTTGCTCGCGTTTTATTTCTATTCCAGGAAAGAACTTGAGAGCGCCCTCTAGAGCTTTTTTGAATTCCTCTCTGCGTCTCTGTCCATGAAAGTATCACATACCGGTAACATGAAATCAAAACATCTATGAAAAATCCTTGCCGATCGCTCTTGCGGTCGGTGACATCGGGGGGTATTGTGTGTTATCCAATCACTGCCACATCCAGATTTTGGATGTGTCACACGATTTGCTGAATGGTTTTGTGTCAGGCCTTCCTTTCCCTTCTCCCCCTTCCCCCTCCCCCATCTAAAATTTTTTCTCCCCTAGCCCCTTAAGAAGGCCTGATACTCAGGCTATAACTGTAAATAAATATGGAGCACTGATGGAGGGGAGGGGAGTGGGTAGATTTTTACATTTTGGTAGCTTAAGTTTTGTCATTTTAATTCTTCTAAGTGCAGGTTTACTGGTGTAATTCACCTCTCACTGGAAGTATTTATGGTTTTGTAATATTGTCCTGATAGGTTGGTGATACAGTCGGAGTGATGCGAAAGGACGATGGTTGTCTGCATTTCTTTGTAAACAGCACAGATCTGGGTATTGCAGCACAGAGTGTCCCAGATAATGTGTATGGTGTGGTTGATTTGTTTGGTCAGTGTGCTCAGGTTACCATTGTTTCAGATGCACAAGAAAGTGGAGAGGTTACTTTAGAAAATACCCTAAATGGTAAGATGAATCTGATTAAAGTCAAGCCTCTATTCAGTGATCAACTTCTGTCATGTAATTGCTAGCCAAAGTCCTGGACATAATTTTCCTTATAACTGCTGTAAAACTGTATGAGGTCTATCAAGCTTTCTTATTCACCCATTCTAGGGTTTAAACAAGCTATTTTTATTGTCTTCTGATACTGTTACAGTATTAAAATAAGTTTGCTGTCTTTGTTAAGAGTACCCAGCCGAGTCAAAATGTTTTACAATAGTAGCCAGAATAACCGGAGTAGCAGATGACAAAGGCCTAAACTTGTGTGGTTTTTATTTTATATTATTAAACTAAGTGCAGAGGCGTGTGTGGCCAGGCACTTAACATCTCAAACTCCGGACGTGCAGGTCCAGGGTTCAAGCTTTGCCCGTCACATTGTTTCCTTAGACTAGGATCTTAATTCCACTTTGTCTCTCTTCACCCAGGTGTATAAATGGGTACCAGCGACATACTTCTGGGGAAACCACGGGATAGACTAGCATCCCGTCCAGGTGGTAGTAGCAATACTCCTAAGCATACCTCATGCTAAGCAAACCAGGATAGGCTCCGGCTATTTGGGCTTTTGGCTCATATGAGCCTTTACCTATTTTATACCATTAAACTAAAAATTGAGGCAGGTGGCTGGCTCATTTCATTAGAACTGTGGAAAAATTTGTCTATGGCCTGTAATCTCCGCTATTATGTTTTTGTTTTGGCTCCCATTGAGGTTAATTTTTCTTGATATACCTTTTCAGCCATATTTTTCTCTTGATTACTTTTAAGCTAATCAAACCTGTATTGAACAGTCAACTCTGTTTTGTCACCAATTTTAAATCTGTTTTGTGTCATATGGCCTGTAATTCTGTTTTTAATTTGCCCAACTTTGCTATGTTACAATATTCAATTATTGGAAATCATCACATGTTACAATTCAATTTGGCACGCCTTTGGCAAAACTTTTGCTTGGTTTCATTTATTTCTTTGGATTTTACCAAAAGAAACAGGAATTTTATATTTTAAGAGTCAAGAGACTAATCTTTCAGTTTTGCCTTTGTTCCCAAGGTTGCCCATCTAATACAAGTTTGAATGTTTTATGTCTTGTACATTTTTATGTTACTGTGCTGATTATGTTCCATTTTTTGTTAAATTTTCTTCGGTAGTCTCAGATGCTGCTATTATTACACAAGAACAACCTGTAGAATTATCATCATCAGCGCCACCTCAAGACATCACAGCATCAATAAATGAAGTAAATAACTGTTTTAAATTTAGTTCGTATCATGGAGGACAAGTTGCCGTCAGTCATGATTGCCGGAGTGCTGTACGGATTAATCCTTGTGCGAGTTCAATAATGCCATCGTTATGAGTCATAGGCCACTGAAGGATGATGAACTGTTTGAAGTGATTGTCGAGAAACTGGTCAGTCGCTGGTCTGGTTCAATGGAAGCAGGTCTGTACATGTAGAGTTCTGCCCAGTGTTTGTGTATAACTGCTATGAAATTATGCAACTTCACTTGCTCATTTTTAAGTTTTCGCCCATTTCCTTTCTAGCCATCATTATATAAACTTAAGCTTTTTTAACAGTTAATTAATACTTGCTTTATTTATTTTTTGTAATAATAATTAATAATATTAATAACAATGTAATAAATTCACATTGTCAGATGACCTTAAAAAACAGCTTTCGATCCACAAGAGTTAATTTTTAGGAATTAAACAATTTGGCTCACAATAACTTCTGCAATTTTAATTTCCCCTAAAGAACTTCATTCCCCAATTAACCACTCTAGAAATGAGAAGGTACAGAGTAAGGGGAGCCAAAATGTTTCTGGCACGTTTACAGGGCATGCGCTGGTCAGCTATTGGCCAATTTTTTCCCCTGTTCCTATTAACAGTTCCAGACGTCTTTGTGAAAGTTAACTCTTTAAAGTTCCCTCTTCGTTTTTGTTGAGTGGCGAATGGGCAAATTAAGAACAGAATTTTCTCGCCTGATTGTAAAATCCACTAGCCCTGGGCTGTCAGACACAACTGTCTTTGAATAGTTTTCTGTTTTTTTCAGGAGTGAAAATGATATATCAATTTCAGAATTCTTTGATACTATACAATTGTTAACTTAATGCTTTAACTCTTGTCTTGGGGCAAGGTACATTGAAAAACACTAACTGCCTGAAGTATTTAAATTATGATTTTGTGCTCCTAGATCAAACCTCCATCTTTAGGCATCTGGGTTACAAGATGGCACAGGTGTAAATCATGGAGGAAGAGTGAAAGTGAAGTTGTCGGCTCTTGTAAAACTTAAAAAGAAAATAAGTTTACACAGCACAACTTCAGACATGATAGATGTCCCTTCAATATTAGGAGCCCATAGCTTAACGTTTCCATTTTCAAGCCTTTGATGATGGCCGTTATGATCAAGTTGTGGCAAACGAAAATAAGAATTGAACTCAAAACTTGGAGATAGAGATTTGTGATACTTACTTAATTAGTTAAATCCTTACCCAGGTTAAAGTGAGATGATTTATATTTCTAACTTTTGCATCTGTTTGCAAAATCCCAAGGCTTTAGCAATCAATTTAAACCTCTTTGACAGAAGTTTTGTAAAGTACAATTTAAATTGCAGGATTTTACAAAAATAAATTTGAATTAATAAAATGTAATATTTATTTTGCTACAGGTGTTTCCACAACACCTCCAGACCAGCTCAAGTTTCCGTGCACCATGACAGATCTTGTCACAGGAACGTGGATGCTATCTGGGGCGACTGTGCTGCAGAACGCAAGCACCACCCAAAATGGGTATGGCTGTGATTTGGACAAGCTGGAAGAAGGCTCCCGTCTTGGAGTGATGCGCAAATCAGATGGGTCACTGCATTTCTTTATTAACAAACAAGACTGTGGTGTAGCTGCTTCTAATGTACCATCTGGTAAATTTACACTCTCAAGTCTTTCTTCAACAAAAAACAACATTGACTTAGGGGTGGAGTCGTCGTGAGAGACCTCTGCTAGCAGGGAAGGGTGGGGGGTTTATGGTCTTTAAACAGAGTCGTATGAAAAAGGAAAGAAATTGTTTTTTTTGTTTTGTTTTTTTTTTACCTTTTTAATAACATTTATTGGTTACAACACTTCTAATGACAATACTTACATTTACATGGAGGAAAAATAAAAACAACGTACAAGAGATAAAGGAAAAATACAATGTTACAGCGTTAGGAAGAATTGTTACTAAAAATTGTTACTAAATTGTTACTAAAAGCGCGCATTTTAGACCAGTGTTTCAACTACTTTTGCCCCTCATTGTGAGTACTCAAAACTGCAGATAAGAATCAGTAATTATACAATGTCCAACTGACTTTGCTATGTGTGATGAAATCCTGTGTATCGTCAGACATGATAACTGGTCATGATAACCCACTCCAACTGATGTATGAATTGTAAGACTCGGAAGGTTTTTTTTTTTTTTTTTTTTTTTTTGGGGGTATTTTTTTTGTCTCTTCCGCTCACAACATGCCAAGCAATATATATCGTGTTTTTGTTTAGGCATTTATGCCATGATTGATTTGTATGGCCAGTGTGTTCAAATATCCATTTATGATGAAGATTATCAAGGAATTCAACCTGTAGAAGTTCCCACCGAGCGGACAGTTGTGGAAACTGTTCTTACAACTGAAGAGACGATTGAAGGAACAAGTCCAGGTATGTTGGTTAAAAATGAAAACATCAGTTTAAAAATTCTATAGAAAACACTGCTCTAGCATTTAATTGAATGGTTACAACATAGCATTTCATTCACAGACTCAGAAGTTAGAACCACCTTGTACAGCGCAATGAACAGCAACACAGGAAAGTACTGCTCAGTAGCTTTCAGTTGCATGGTCACATTTCGGGATTTTGTTTGTAAACTCAAAAGTTCAGATCATTTTCTAAAGTAAGCGTAAGACACAATAAAGCTGCTGCATCATCTTGTTACTATACTTTTTAAACTTTGATTTGTATTCAGCTTTCCTGGACCTCAAGCCAAACTTGGATTTGTTCTTCAAATAGTTAACGCAGCATATTTGTTTTCACTCTTTTTCAAGGTAAAGTCAAATGTGGCTTTCATTCCTGTTGTGGCAAGAATATCCGTCTTTTGAATAATAAAATGACAGCCTCTAGGTCTCGTGGATTCAGCCATGGTCTTGTGTTCAGTGCAAAGCCTCTCGAAGAAGATGAAATATTTGAGGTACGTGGCCATATCCTTTCAATGTTTCTAGCACAAATTGAGAACACTGTTTTTCGATTGGAGACGGTGCCACTATTGCTATATGGCGATGTAAGTCACGTGAAGGTTAAGCCGTTTGCAGGATTATAACAGGGTTCGTACAGGTCATGGAAAACCTGGAAAGTCATGGAATTTAATAATTTCAGTTTCAAGGCCTGGAAAGTCATGGAATTTAATTTTCGGTCCTTGAAAGTCATGGAAAAATAAAGTTTTGTTTGGTAGATAAGTTACTGCATATGACAAAGCAAGGTTATCGTAAGATAAAGAGTTGCAATTAAACAGCACGAACGGCACGCATTTTGGTAGATACCGGAGTTTGTTTTTGTCGAACTGTTTAAGCCGGTAAAAAAAATATGCTAAAACAAGTAGAGTTTTGAAAATTTTCGAAAATGACAGCTATATGTTAACCTAAGGTCATAGAAAACTAGAATAGGTTATGGAAAAAGTCATGGAATGTGAAGAACTCAAAAGAGTATAGTCTGCTACACAGCCGTTTTTAGTGTCGTCACGCAACGGTCCTCCAGCGTTACGTGACGACACTAAAAACGGCCGTGTAGCAGACTGAAAAGAGTACGAACACTGTTATAAGCCCCGTGGGATGTAAGTTCCTCCGTTTATACAGTTTATAAGCACTTCTAAAAGTCCGTACGAAGATGTATAAGCCTTGGACTTATAAGCGGCACTTTACAGTAATCAAACACTTTTCTTTGCTTTTCAGATTGTTATTGACAAAGTAACAGGTAACCATTGGTCAGGATCCATCGCTGTGGGTATCACCACTAAAACCATCCCTCTGTTAACTGTTCCTGCCTCTGTGATGGATCTGCGAGAAGGCACATGGCTAATGACTGGGTCCTGTGTCATGAAGGACGCTGTTGTGGTCAAGGAAAACTATGGTCATAGTTTGGATAGATTACAGGTAATCAATAACTACAACCCTTATTGATGAACATTTTAACGGCGCTTAATTTCACTGTTTTTAATCTGCTTTGCGCACTGTGTTCATATTGCATGGAGGGATAATCTGCCAACTGTCAGAGTTCACTTATACGCCAGTCGTTATTTCGTTAATTGCAGTGTGACCAGTAAGGAGAATATTCCTTTTGATATTCCACAGCCCAAGACAAAGATTGGTGTACAAAGACAGAGGGATGGTACTTTTCATGTGTTTGTTAATGGAGAAGACCAGGGAGTTGCCGCTATGGATATTCCTCAGGTGAGTTGTTGGTCTAGTCTCTGTACTTACAGGTAATATTGATTGAAACCATAACCAGCAAAGAACCGGCACGGACACGAACCAAGTAAGGAGCTTAAAGCCCCGTGCAAACGGACGCAACATTGTTGGCCAATAACTCCCAACATTGTTGGATGTTACACGTTGCGTCCGTTTGCGTTAGTTGTTGGGAACGACAAAAAAACGATATTTATAGGGGTTTTAGCCAAACAACAACTTTGACCACCGTTCATCAAGCCATTTTTTTTACATCTTCTTTCCCATTAGTGTATTCCTACTGCATATATAAGAAATTTTTATAAAGTGTGAATAATAAATTGAATTGAAAATTGAATTGAATTCAACCAATTTCAAACGTCCCAACTTTATCGGGACGTAAACAAGAACCGCGACGGCGACGTCAATGAAAACGAATTTTAGATTGGCTTTGCACGTCATCAGGCTTTTTACAATTTCCTTCCACGTTTTATGAAGGACGTAAACAAGAGGCGACGAATTTTACTTTCTCTTTTTAAAATTTACGTGCGTACGCACGTAAAAATTATGCGACATTGGAAATCCGCCTTAATGCTTACTCGGAAGCGCTTGGAAACAGGTGACATTTCCCGGCGACACGACTGGTTTCCCAGCGAAATGACGTCTGAGGAACGAGCGCAAAAATTCCATACTGATGACGTATAACTACTGCCCAGATCTTTCATTGGTTGAAGCAAAATTCCCTCACGGCAGAACCAATCAGAAGTACTGCCCAGATCTGGATAAAGACACGTCATCAGTATGGAAATTCTGCGCTCGTTTCTCAGACGTCTTTTCGCGGGGAAAGCAGCGGTGGCCTCGTAAAATGTCGGCTTTTTTCTCAGGTTAGCGAATCTCTAGCCTCAATAACGTCGTGCTAATAAATTGTTTATCGTTTCAGATCGTTCACGCTGTGGTGGATATCTATGGCATGGCCAATATGGTATCTATATCAAGTCCTTCTTCAGGTACACTTTCAACTTTGTGCAGATACAGTAAAAACCCGCAACCAAGAACCTGGTTTTTAAGAACCTGTTAGGCTAAAATTTGCCAGTTAGGCCCGATCTATACAAAAATTCTGTCTAGCCTAAAATTTGAAACAGGTTCTTGTTTTCTAAAATCTATAAAAAAAATTCTGTACACTCTTTGGCAAACAAAGATTCGTCAACATTCAGAATCCTCTTTGGAGACATAGGTGTCCTATCACTCCAACTGCAATGTAATGGCATGCAGATTTTACATAAGGAATAAGCTGAATTTATCACTAAATACTCTTAGCTTGAATGTATTTTTTTCTTCATAGAACAGGAAACTATTTGAGAACCTACGTAGCCTAAATTTGTGCTAATTACCCTTTTTTAAGAACCTGTTTAGGCAAACTAAGCAAAATGCAGGCTCAGTTTAGTTGCGGGTTTTTACTGTATCTACAACAGTTATTTCATTTTAAACACGCCACTTTTGAAGGACTAAAGACCAAAACAATTCCAAACAATTTTTTTCTTTCTATTTGAATATTTATTTATTGATTTTTTTATTTGTTCATCTTTTTCTTCTACATTTTTCACAGACATTTCTCCCGGCTCTGTTGGTGTCTTGGTAAATGGAGAATCGCATGTGTCAGTCTCCCAAGTTTCCGAGGTGACCACTTTTTATAAATTGTATCCGAATTTGATTTGATGGTACTTTTTGCTAGCCGCTTTAGATTCTTTAGAACCTATTCACTTTTACTTTTACCATAATCGAGCGAGGCGCGAGTTAAAGGTCGTCCCTTTCATCAGCTGGGCTAAATTCAGCTAATTAAGTCCGAACTTAGTTGAGCGTTTGCCCAGGTAAGTTAGGTTGTTTGAATAAGCCATTTCCACGATGGCGTCATTTTACTACTAAGACCAGAATCCTTTTCGTTATTACTTTGATATTTTAATTTGGTAATCCCACGGGGTTTAAAAAACAAAAGCCTTAATTTGCACAAGAAAGTAAAATTCTGAATGATAATGGTCGTAGTAGTAAAATGACGCCATCTTGCAAATGACCTAGCCTATTTACGATCGACCGTGAAGAGTATTGAAGTTCGGTCCGGCGTAGTTAAGTTCTCCTTTTAATTTTCCAGGAGACCTGTGTGGCGGAGTGGTTAACACCTCGAACTCCGGATCTGGAGGTCCAGGTCCAAGCCTCGCCCGTCACGTTGTTTCCTTAGACAAGAAACGTTACCTCCACTTTGTCTCTCTTAACCCAGGTGTAAATGGGTACCGGCCACTTACTGCTGGGGGGGGGGGGGGGGGAGGGGTAACCCTAGTGGGACTAAATCAATACTTCTAAGCATGCTTCAGAGTAAAGAAACCGGGATAAGCTCGGGCCATATGGGCCTTTTGTTCGTGTACTCCTTTTTTTAACTTTCGAGGCCAACTTAATTTGATGGTCCCAAATTTTCCAATATGTGCATTAACTGTTGGGCCAGAAATCCACAATGTCTTATAAAGACCCCTATTTGAAGGAGTGCCTTTTTCGACTTTTAAAAAAAGTGACGTTTGAGCCAAGCTGAGCGTAAAGTAATATTGATGTGGACCGACAACGGTTTTGTTTTGACAGGTAAAAGAACAGTTTGAAGGTGACTCCCGAGATTCCATCAACAGTTTACAAAAGTAAGCCTGTCCATGAAAGGGTGTTCTTGCAGTTGGTACTCTGTGAATTGTGTTGTCTTTCTAGGAGTATACTTTGGGTGAAAAGTGTTTTTTTATGGAACCTGAACAGTAGAACCCCGCCTTACGGCCACCTCGGTGATATGGTCACCTCGTTATTACGGCCTTTTTTGTTGGCTCAGCAAAACGGCCATACATTTTCTTATAATAAATTCTCGTTAATGGGGTCAACCGTTAATACGGCTAACGGCCAGATCTTAAAATCCCAAATAGTAAAATGTGGTCACTCTTTCGAAATTTAGAAAATTAAAATGCCTGTAACATGTCAATATCATTGACCTAGTAAGCTAAGCCTGTTCATCTAAAGCTTTTAGGCTACTTAAAATTCATTTGTGGCTGTTTACTAGCCGATTCTTAAAAGTGTTTTATGCACTGAAGGAGAGTTTCAAATAGTCTTTACAGCGATATCTACATTCCGGTTGTTTATTACAGAGAACAGTTGTTCAAGCAGTGTAAATGCTATGTATGGCGTATTTTTTGTTTTCATTACGGCCCTTAAGTCATGAAATTTGACCCTCTTCCAGTAATATGGTCACCATTTTTTTTTTACCAATTGGTGACAGTATTACCGGGTTCTACTGTAGTTACTTGTGATTTGTTTCATTCTATTAGGTTGCTTTTTCATAAGAACTGTGGTCAGTTTATTTCACTGGATAGCAATCGCACCACGGCCAGAAGAGTGGACAGTTATAATCACGGAGTAGTGCTGAGTGAGAAACCTCTTCCAGATAACCACTTATTTCAGGTTAGGTAACCTTGGATTAAGTAGATCTTAACACTGCTTTACTAGCCTATTCACAGACCTTGTATTTTCCCTTCAGAGATCGTCGAGCGCGCGTATGAAAACAAAATCTGCCAGGGATTTATTGACTTCAAGCGCAAGAATGAATGTATTATTATGTTGAAGTGAAACGTAGGCAGGGCTCTGTAGGTTAAAGATTAAATGCTAAATGCTTTACCTGTCCTTTGTTTGTTTGTTTTTTCTTTCTAAAGCCATTGCGGATATGTGTGTGAATATATGTGCAATAATTAATCATACTGGTAAATATTGTTAGTTATCGTTAGTTACTTTACTTTGGCAAAATCAATTGTATTTAGTCTTATAAAAATATTGCTTTTTAGAAAAGTGAATGTCTTGTAAATTTCGTCAACCTAAGGCAACTCATTTTGATTTTGATTCTAATGTAAAAAAAATTAAATAAAAGTTACTGGTACAAAAAGAAAAAGAAAACAACGAGTGTGTTTAAAAGGACGGATGCGCCAAGTCAGGAGGTGAGTTGTTTTTCTTTAATTTTCTTTTTTCAATATTAGGTTTGTATTAGGAAGTTAAACAGCCGCTGGACAGGGTCTGTGATGATCGGCGTCACTGCTCAGGACCCAGATGTCTTGACAAACCTTCCAAGCACGGCTAATAGTATCAAGATCAGTCCTTGGATAGTTGTCAACAATGCAGTTTACGTCAATGGAAATAAGGTATGATCCAAGGTCACTGAATCGAGTCAAAAATAGCCGACCTTCGATATATTGACATTCTAACATGACTCCGAAGCTTTAGGGTCCAAATTGTAAATTTTGTACGACTCCGTAGTCTCGCAATTCCCAAAAGAGACCTGAACACAAAGAAAACCAAACCGACTAGCATAGCTACAAAAAGAAACCATAAAAATGAAACAATAGTCGGTTCAAACTAGCTGCAAATACTCACGTTTCCGCGTTTCCTCTAAACGGGAAAAATGCCCTCCCCGCCGGCAAACGACAAGTGCCGTTCGCGGGAAAAAAACATGCGGTGCGTAATCTCTCTTCTAGGGTATGTACCAAACACCGAAAAAGCGTAGTGGGACGGGCAGAAGCTGAAGTGTGCAGCCTGTGCGCTTGAATTACTCTCAAACTCTCCCTATCTCCTCTCTGGCCAATTCAAGTGTTTCGCGATGTCATACATTTCGCAGTCTTTGAAAAAACGCGCTGTCTACAGTAAATGCTTTCAAATATAGGTAAACGACAACTTGCGTCGAAGCCTTGACAGTCTTCAAGAGGGAGACACTCTTGGAGTGTTTATTGACAAGAAGAGCCGGTTACATTTGCTTATTAACGGAGAAGACCTGGGACCCATTGCCCAGGCCATCCCTGCCAGACGATTTGCAGTGCTTGACCTATACGGCTGCTGCGAGGAAGTGTCTATAGTGACTGCTGACCATGGTGAGCGTGGGCGTGTCAGTATGGAAGAAGTAAAGGCTGAGAGAAGCTCTGGTAAGTAGTTGTTACTTTGTGTTAACTGAACGCAGACATTTTGGTGGGGAAATCAAACAACACAGCACGGCAAACTTGTAATGTTTCTACTTTTCATTAGTTCGCCTTCGAATAGAGGAAACACCATACATTTTTTTAGTGATGCAAACTGTAATGTTGAATTTTACACTTAACGTTTCCTTCCAACATTTTTTCCAGGTGAATACAGTAAAGGTCCTTGTGATTATAGACAGTTGTGTGACCGATTCCGAGCTAGTCTAGCAATACCAGGTTAGTGAAAAAAAGTGTCCACACGATCGTCATTATGTCTAGGAAATAGCTATTCTTGCCACCATCGCATGGTTGGTGCTATCCTTGTCGTTCTTTTGTTTCTATTGCCTAATTTCAAACCGAGGAGGGCTAGGTTCGAGTCCCTGAATTATGGGAGAAACCCACATAGTCAGAAAGAGCACATCGAGGTTAAGAGAAAATTTAAGTTTGGTGTTAATCGGGCCAATATTGAACAAGATATAATTGTTTAAAAAGTTGAAATTTTAATAAGAGAGATATGGATTTAAAATACTGGATACACCGTCTGGACGTCTACGTATTTCTTAGTAAATTCTGGAGTTTTTGAATGGCTGTACATCGTTCATTATAGGCCCGATAAACACCAAACTTGAGGATTTTGTAAATCTCGGTTTCCTCTTTCTGACCTTGTGGGTCTCGAGTTGTTTATCCCGTAATAAACAGACTAGTCTAGCGCTCCTCGGTTTGACATAAAGCGATGAAACGATTGGCCTGATCTGGGATCCCAGGACTCTTAGCTTTAAATTGATTTGGTAGACATTTTGTTTTTAGTTACACCATAAAATACCTTAGGGCTCCTTGGTAATTGATCGTTTGCTTTTGTTCACAGACGAGTATTTTAATACAGACTGTAAGTTAAATGTATGCTATTGTCAAGCCTGCCACGAGGCCCGTGGAGAAAAGCGCTATGCTGTCAGCGGTGATCCACCGTGTCGTTATGCGTTGCCATTGGGATGGTGTCAGTTTGCGTTAAGGTGAGCATGCGCAGACTTTCCCTCAGGTTAGACTCGTTCTCGACCCCAGAGCTCGTGCTTTTGACTTCGTGCGTGAGGTGCTTTTCTCTTCCTGGCGGTCATATCTTTATCCATGTATACTTATACGAGTTGAGAAATGCCTTTTCAGAGTAGGGTCTCGCCTGAATCCCATTACGTGAGAGCGTCCATTCTTCACATTAGGCCTGGGTCATACCTTGGTAGTTTTTTTCTTTTGGTATGCTCATCTTTCGCCCCAACAACACTTTTAGACGGTCAGAGCAGACAAGGATTTCCAGAAATGGCAGATGAGATAAGCGAAGTTTAAGTGGTTAAAGAATCATGGAATTGAAGGCCACTGTCGAGATAATTTGCCATGTTGTATTGTCCAGACGTTCATAAAGATAGCGAATTTCACTGCAAAATAAGTCTTTTGCAGTGTGACACTTGTTAGTGGGCGACAGACGCTGCGTGGTAACGAGCTCCTGGTATGGCGTTAACCCATTCGCCCCTGAACCGCCCGTAACCGTCCGTGCGGATCCAGGTCCTTTCTACCCTTTGTGACGTCATCAATTTTAACGGTCAAGGACAACTTTCTTCGCTAACTTGTGTAGAGTGAAGAGATCTTTCAAACCATACCAGAATGAGCACAATTCAGTCAAGGATACTGGAGAAAGAAGCAAAAAAACCCGTGACATTGACCTGAAAATCTCCACGAAAATCTTGTTCCATTGCCCACCTACCTTTCCTTTCACCTAATCCTAAGATCCTTAAAGCTCTTCTAAAAACTCTTCCCACCAAAATGAAGCCTACTAAATGCCCAGCAAGAGAAAAAAAAAATGAGGCAAGAAAAGCCAAAAAAGAAGGAAGGAGAAAAAGCGAAAAGTAAAAGTCAAGACTGCTGTGTCACTTTTAAACCAAAAACTCGAAATTTTGCTTTCTGCGCATGCCCGAACTTCGCAAGCTGATGTTTTGCACCTGGATCAGAAGGCCGCCAAGTGTACAACCTGTAAACCGGTTTGTGGTATGTTTTAGCTCTTTATAGCACGGCAGTGACCAGAAAACCACTTGACTAGCTTCAAAACGCGTTTTTTGGCAAAATCTCCAGGAGCGAATGGGTCAACCAAAACCTACTGAAACCTTGAATAGCGCCAGCCGTGGACTAACTGCCAGGTCCCAGCATGCACTGCTTCATTCTATCTTCACACCCACCACCCGCTAGCTCCTTCCTTGAACACCTTCGAAATCTAGTCACCTAGTAACAATTGTCATTTACTTTCTTTCTAAAATTTAGAATTCCTCCCCGAGTGGAAGGCTATCACGTGTTTGATAAATGGCACGTGACATTTTACGGTACTATGATTGGACGGCTAAGAAGAATACTTGATCTTGGACACATCCCGCTTCAAGGTAACCACGCCTTTACTCCATACGTTTAGTCAGTTTGGAGAAGTGCAACTCCTGTACTCTACAGCGTGGTCTCGTTGCTTTTGCAACGTAAATCACATGTTCAGTGCAGTTCACACTGCAGTGCAGTACAATGAATCATTGTCTGCATACCATTTACCAAAACATTTCCCTCATATTTGAGGGGGAAGACGGAATTTCTTCAGCAATAATGCGTTTCCGTTTTCTAATTCTACTGTGAAAATTGTGAGCTTAAGCAACTACGACGACGACTTCAAAAAAACAATAGGCTTAATGATCAAAACAACAGCTCTGCACGTGCATCACGCTTTTAGTACATTTCTTTGACGTCCACTGCACGACTACGGCGTGAAACCTTCTAATTTGACGTTCTATGGAGGACGTGGACATACGACGACGAATTCTCCTGCCTCTTTTTGAACTTGAATAAAATCCTTAAGAATTCAACTCCAGGAAAAGTCGCCAGCATTTGACATATTGAGCGGGTCCAAACAGACGCGATTAAGTTTGAAAGAACGCAAATTAATTTTTTAGCGACGTTTTCACTGCCGTGGTTGTCGTGGTCGTTGCTTAAGGTCCCTACTGAATATCTCTGGAAGTGAAACACGCACATCACAGTGGAAAAGTTCGTTCGAGACTCGATGCAATAATACATCCTTTTACCTTATCTCCAGCAGGACCAACAAAGTTCTTTTTTGCCGGTTATAGTACAAATCAAATAGGCCACTTCCGAGTTCCAAAAACCCTCACTTTCAAAATGAGGCAAGGTACACAACCTTTCTTGTGAAAATGAGTTTTATTTGTACGAGAATGAAAAATGATTTCCATATCAAAAGCGGAGCACTCGTTTTGAAACAGAGGCCCGGGGGACTCGGAAATGGCCTATTCGTTGCGTCTAAATTGTTATAGAACACTGGCCCCGGTTGTTGAAACGTCGGATAGCGCCATCCAACGGCTAAATCACTAATCCAGCGGTTAAGTATTAGGGAAACCAATTACGTTTTTCATTCGGTAGAGGTTTATCTAGGGGATAGCGCTATCTACCTTTAGAACAACTGGAGCCTGATGACGTTAAATGTAGTAAGTTTACCGTAATTGTTATCTATATGTCTGCAGGCTGTAGCAGTCAGCGGCGGAGTGGCTCGTCAAATAAGGAAAACGAAGTACCTCAATTGTGCGTGTCACCCACAATTCTTTGCGCGTGTGAAACACAAGCAAAGAAGCAAGAGTATGTATTGGTTTTGCATGTTTCTCCTTTATTACCTCTCAAGAATACTTAGTTAACTCAAACTTTCTTGATGTAGTTAAGTCTGTAGAATAGTCTTTTCCGCAACGGTCGCGGTAGTAATGAGGTTACTATACGTTACAATACACCAATTTCAGTACCGAAGCACAAGTACCAACTCCGCAGTATGGCCAGTACCTTACGCATGTGTACGTGGCGCACATGGCTGCACATGGCTGCTCTACTCATGGATACGGAGTTGGTACGTGTGCTTCAGTGCTGAAATTGGTACTGTATGTTAGACTGGATTACGTCAACGCCTTGGGGGCTGTTGCTTGTGCCTGAATAATACGGGTATTGGCTTAAATAGGTGTTATTCAATGATGAATGAATGTGAATGACACAAGTGGAGAGAAGAACTCACAAAAAATTTTGAGTTCTAGATGGGAATTAATCCCACGACCTTCCAGACACGGACACTGAGCTACTAAGAACTCTAGTGATGAGCAAAGATTATGTGCGAAAAAGGAGTTAGGATTTAGTGAGTTTCGTGGTCGATTAATTTAAGGGATCTGTTTAGTTTGAGGAAAAACTTAATGTAGGTTGTACCGTATGAGAAAGTTGTTTGAACGTTTCTGTTCGATTTCTAGGTACAGAGATGGCACAACGGGAGAAGTATATAGAGCGCAAGTCGCTTTGCAGCTTCTAGTTAAACCAGGCTCTTACAGAGCTGGGCACAGTCACAGAGACGTGGACGCTAATGAACTGCTTGATCAGAATCTTGGAACGGAAAACTTGGAATGGTATCTGGAAAATCAGGGATCTGTTGTGTTAACCACGCTTCTTATCAAGATCGAGCCAACATGAAGGCGTTGCCACCCGAGGTCCGCAAATGTGGATTGAATGTCATGATTTCAACGCTGTGTTGTGCTTTCCGTCTGTTGAAACCAAATTTTTCCGACATAAATGTGAAATTTTCCCTTTATAATTGCCGATCAAAATGGGTAATTTCCCCACCCTTTTTTTGGATGTGGTTTGAGACAAAAAATGGGTATGCATGCACATTACTGTTTGTGGTGACGTGTAGCTATTTAAATGTTTGATTGATAAAATGAGGTTTTCGATCCCTGCGTCCCTTCCCCCTCCCCTTTCGAAGAAAAAAATCGGGTTTCATTCTTTGAGGTGACCTGGATTAAAGTCCACGACACAAGAAACCTCATTTTCTCAAGTACTGTTACAGAAAATAGTATCCTAGACAAGTAACCAAGTTGGTGACGAGTCTAGGGAAAAATTTTCATAATTATTTAGAGATGCTGTGTTTTAACCTGCTCCTGAGAGAAAATACTTTTATCGTCAGAGATGTATTTTGAGTTAACTGAGATGTGTATTAATTGAAATAATGTATTGTAAATTGAAACAAAAAAGACGTAAAGCGCAAACGTCCCAAAAAAGAAGTTGAAAATTTCATGAAACAAAATCTACTGCCGCTTGCCTCTCTTTCCCCTTCTTACTGAGAAACAGACTTGAAGAAGAAATACTAGAAGGGAAAATCGTATATTTCATTTTCGACAGATACGCAAAAATGGTCCGCTTTAATCCAGTTGGTGGTTTAGATTTTTAATGTGAACGGATTTATCCAAGGAGTGACTCTTGATTTGAAACTGTGTGCACAGCATAATTGAAGTAGATTGTCGCATGCATTTTCCTGATTACAAATGCAAATTCCTTGTATCTTGATTCGCCTCGCACTGTCATTGGCTGAAAGATCTCGCGCTTTTCTCTCACCCAATCAGATAAGTAACAAAAACAGTGCAGGCGTTTGCCACCCTTTGCGCTGTCACATGTTGTGGCTTTGAGCTTTGATAGGTTTATCTGGTAGTTACCAGGGAAACGGAATTACCAGATACTAAGGGCAAGTGGAATGTAACCCAGCTTCATCAGCCAGGCTTGGATCTTTGCCTCCAACGCTGTCTTTTATATTGCTAATTAATATTTTGGGTCACGTGTACAACATACGGCAATTTTTTTACCAGGTGATCAATTTTTCCCTTTACTTGGAATTTACTGTTCATTATATTTACACACAAAAATTGAGTAAGTTCACGCCAGTTTCAACCATCAGAATTCTTTTGGACAGTTTTTATCAGCTCATATCCTATTGCGAGAAATTTTCAACTTGAATACCGTAAAATTCCGAAAATAACCCCCTTGGTTTATATTTTTCAAAGGCCCTGTTTGAGGGGCTTATTTTTGGAGGGGCTTATGTACGGAGGGAAATTTGCGTTTCAAAATTGATTGGGCTAGCTTGTAGTGGGAAGGAAATTCACTATTTTTGCTTTGTTTTACTTTGTATTCGACATGTTCGAGAGCAAGTTCTATGTACAAGCCCCCCGGGGGGCTTATATTCGGAGGGGCGATTTAACGGAGGGTTTTTTGCGTTACGATTTGGAGGGACTTATTCATGGAGGGGCTTATTTTGGGAATTTTACGGTATGACGTTTGATACCCGGCTAGCTGGGTGCTGTAGGTAGACGTTTGATGTGAACGTGATTCTAGATGTCTCCATCTCTGCTTTCGTCTGGAAGGAAAACGTATCAAAGTCCCCTAAAAGTTGCAGTATTGGTAAACGGGGAAACAAGTTTACGAACTTTCTTTTAAATGCCTGATATATGAAAATAGAATTGAATTTACTGAACGAATAGTTATTTAAAACCGCGATAACTGAAGGGGAAAATTTCAAAAATGTTCGTAGTCGAAGACTACTACTGTGGACTAGCAAAATTTAGTCGAGTTATTTTTGTAAAATAAAAATCTGTAAATAAAATATCAAAACAAAGGAAAGTAACTTGTATTATGTGATTTCCTCATTGACAGTGAGAGGAAACATGAGACCAACACTGACTCTCCCACCCTCCCCTTGTCGTCTTTGTAACGCGCATTGAGGCGTAAGGGTGGGCCCCATGCGCAACTACGGAGAGGAGACTGGGGACCAATAAGAGGCAGACACTGTCACCAACACCTGTTAAACAACACAGATTTCCCCGCTAACGAGGCTGCTTATAAGAGTTAGAATATGAGGAAACTTTCGTGTAGTTCAGTAAAACGGAAACCTTACTTTCTCTATCATTAGAAAATGAAGGACAAACTTACACTTCCCCTCGTCGCAAAAGAGGGTTGTTTGGCACTGTAAATTTTCAACTTTAGGGACAGGAATGAGCTTAGACTGCAAAACAGTCCGTATTTTTGCGTATTCAAGTACGCGCGAGCAGTCAAACAAAAGGTCTGGAATGAGGCTGAAAACAGAGAGCGAGACTGACGTGGCGTGTGAGGCTCGCGCGCTTCGCGCGCGTAAGATTCTTACGCCACGCTTTACCGATTTCTTTACCGATTTTGAGAAAAAAACCGACTGTTTTGCAGTCTAGAATGAGCTTTGCGATGAGCTTATTTTTCCGATTGCGCTTCCAAGCGAATTGCACTAAGTAAATGACGGAGGGTTTCCCGTGCGCCACTTGTTTTGGGTTGTTCTGGATCTTCGTGTCGATCAGTAACTGTGGGTCGTTTTGACTGGTTCCTTCCTTTAATAACTACGGGTCACGATTATTTTCTTTTAAAAAAAGGGTCTTTTGCCCGCACGAACGAAGCACGCAACACCTTTTGAGCAATTATTGGGCACTCTCGTCACTTTTCAACGCAGGAAATCAATGACGCAAATGCAAAAACTAAACTGGGCCTACCGTAAGCAAACCAGTATAACCTCTTCGGCAGCTGTATCTTAATATACGACAGAAAACGTTTATCTGGCTCATTTCAATCATTAAGACGGAATCCACCAGGAAATTGAGTAATTTTAATTTCGAGTGGACAAAAACCTTGTACCAGAATAATTTAAAAGCATATTGCATTCTTTTTTTAAATTTTTCAGGGGCTAAAGATGTAGTTAGTCATCTGTTGCAACACCAAAGGAAATTCTCAAGGGAGCCCGAGAAAATGATTGTCAAATTTCACAAGAATTGTGAAAACACAGGTAAAATTCTGAAAATTTCATGTGTACGATGTAATTCTGTGAAATTTGACATTCATTTTCTCGGGCACTCGTAAGAAATTTTCTTTGGTGTAATTACAGATGACTAATTAACTCTTTAGCCCTTGAAAAATGTAAAAAAAGAATGTAATATTCTTTAAATTATTCTGGTACAGTGTTTTCGTCCATTACTCAATTTCCTGGTGGACTCCGTTATAAATTCTCATCGAAGTTTTTACCCTTCGAGTACTAACCGTGCACGGTGTACGCAAATGATCTGAATAACAAGCGCACTGTAATTCTCTTTTCGTTTGTTTAACTTTATTTGCTGGAAAAGATTTACTCCAGAAAATATGAGAACAAAACCCTACCTCTCCCTCCTTTACAATGTAAAACTGTGCTCATTTGAATTGTTTTATTGAATTATAGAATCCTATGATTTTCCAATTGTCTCTCACTAACGCTACGTTTCCATTGAAAGCCACTATCATGCAACGGATCAGAAGTTTGTGATGACTACCGGTATGTCTCAAATAAAGTTTAATCTAGACCCTTTCACACAAAAAGGCATTGAGAGACATGCCTAGTATCCTACCAATATTTTTGGACGGTATCTTACTACGCAACCAACGAAAACCTCTTTGGCATCGTACTTGCAGGGTGGAATGTTCAGCATTTAACCATTTATAACCCCCTTATACCAAATTAAAAATTCTCATTTGTTGTCCCCATACGTTTTTAATAGTAGTAGTGGGGAGATTTTGTTAAGCATCAAATAGAGTGATCATGTCCTCAGTTCTCTTGGCCACTCAGTCTTATAAAAGATAGATATTACAAGGAGAAATTTTATGTTGATCACTTTTAAAAGGGTTAAATGAACCGTGGGATTGGCTTTCACCTTTGATCACGCATGGGAAGTATAGGTGTGGGCTACTTTTGAAAACTCTCCAAATAATGCGAGACGACTAAAGCTCCGCAATACTTTATTATATTGAGAATTCAATAAGTCATTTCCTCGAGTAAAATCTGAGGTTCACGGTAAGATAAAACAGGCTATGATCGCGTCAATTACTACGGGATCGTCCAAGATCCCCCAAATTTTTCTTGTACCTCAAAAGTTTGCTAGATAAAAATGACGTCTCTTTGCCATTAAAAATAACTCATGCTGCATTTTATGTACAAACCTAACATCTCAAAAGCACCAATGCCACACTATGTACAAATGGAAATAATAACTAATAATTATGTCAATTAATTTATTGCTCTGGAAGTCGTAGGAAATTTACCACAGGACCTCATTCGCTATTTTAGAATTGAGAAGGCAGCTAATTCTTGATGACTACTGTACTGGTCTTTTGTTCAGCTGTCGGCAGAAGAACAAAAACTTAAACAGGATCTTGCAGACAGGTGTTGCTAAGTAGCATGGGAGGCTCATAGCTGGGACTCTGACCAGCTACTGTGGGCTGTTGTCACAGGGCATGATCGCTGCCACTTATTCCATGACTCAACTTGCCAGTATTATATCCAATTCACCTCACATGACATCTACAAAGAATTCACAAGGATTACCCATGGCCATTCTAAAACTGTTCCTACTCGCTGACAGATTATCAGGGACTTGATCAAGTGGTCTCGGTATCATAGCGAGTCCAGGCGTCCCGGGCATGGGTACCCCAACCGGGGGTGGTGCAGGGAGCATTGGAGCAGCTGACCCTTCCACGCTGCGTGCATCACGATCCTTTCCCTTGCTGCTACCACTCTTCCCACTGCTGCTTCCACCACTACTTCTGTTGTCACCATCTCCACGGTTACCGCCACCGCCGCTTCTTTTAGAGCTGCCACTAGCACTGTGAGGGCTTTGGCTACCACTGTGTGCACTGTAAAATGACTGTGCATACCCTGGGGTCTGTGCATCAACCATGAGTGGGGGAGCGGTGGGGTAAGGAGGCATTTGATGATAGCCATAACTTGGGGGTCCTGCCATCCAGGAGATTCCTTGCTGGTGTGGAGGGAGGGGTCCCAGAGTGTCATTGTCACCATCACCTTCATGCTCATGAATTGTAAGAGATGCCATATCTAAAACCACAAACACAGAGCAATTGTCAAGGATTGATTTCTAGAAACAATTTGAAAACGCATGCAAAGGATGCCTTTTATAAATTAAAGCAGTAAATCCAGAGTGCAAAGAAAGTCAGTTTTACAGCTTACCCTTCGGGCAAGCCATATCAAGAATGTACTAGCCCAAGAGCAGTTTTAATTAGCCCCAAAACAATTCTTGACCAGTAGCATTAATTACAATTCCCTTTAAATTCCCTTTCCGGTCGCACAAGTTAAGAACAGAATTCACTAGCCAGATAGCAAAATCCACTAAACCCAGCCTTCTCATAAAGGATATTCTTAATTCTAGCAGAAATAAATATTATTACAAGTTTTAGGTAAATAATAACAAATAATCATCTGATAATTTTATCTTGGGGTTGAATTAGCATTTCTTGCGAAAACTGTAAAAACAAAACTGATCTTTTGCCACCTTCTGATTTACAAATGACTGGCAACTGGAATAACAACACAGGGACTGTACACCAAGCATTGCCCAGTGGTCCATGGCCCCCCACTTTACTCTTGGGAAACCTTACGAAATCTTAGGTTTTCTTTCTTTGTTCACGAAAATCATACACTGGACACCCTTGAGTTCACAGGTTCAGGGCACTAGGTTCTTTTGATTTATCTTACTAGAGCACAGCCTTGAGAATTAGCATAAGAATATAATAATCCACAAGCCACAAGCCAATTCAGAAATCAAATATTCAAAGACAGTTTCCAGCTTTGAAATTCAGCAATAAATAATATTTTAGTAATCATCACAAAAATAAGTAGTCAGCACATCTGCTAGTCCAATTTAGTTTCAGACTAGAAGCATCCGGAGTGGTATGGGGTATCAAAATAGCTCTAGGCTATAAACAAGACTGTTAATATATTTGAAAATTTAAATAATTAAATTAGTGGCAATATAGGAGATAGATAACCTGGCTTGATAATACAACAAAGAAAATAACTCTGATGATTTTGGAAAATTAACTCTTTTACATTTTCCTCCCTAAGGCACGGACTAAAAAATAAAACGAAAGAAAATAAAAAACTTACTTCCACAAAGATCTCCAAAAACATAATAGCACTGTTCTGAGAAGGTAATCTTATTCACCGTGTGACGAATAAAGCCAGCCTGTAGGCAATAAAAAAAGAAATATTTTTAACGATAAAAAAAGGTAGAAAGGTCTAGAATAATTACCAAATCATTTACCACATATGTTATTGACAAGATTATCTGATAATAATATTTTGAGTCTAGTAATCTAATTCGTAGTTTACTTTCTTAATTATTCAGAAGAAAATTAAACTTTAGCCCATGGGTTGATTTAGAGCAAAGACAACACTTTTTAAGTGTATAGACCTCACAAGTTTGTGCTAAGGACGTGTTATGTACAGGGGCGGATGTAGGGGGAGGGTGCAGGGGGTGCACACCCCCCCTGAGACGATTTGCAGTTTTCTAATACAACTGGTATTCTGCAAAAAAAAAAACTATGTGGTTTATTGGTGTTGAAGTAGAGCAAGAGAAGAGTGCACCTCCTCCTAAAAAAAATCCTGGATCCGCCCCTGATGTACTAGTGAGCAGAAGTGACAAGGCACAGACCTACCTTTAAAAGATTGCAAGCATACTTTCTAGCTTCACGTCTGTCTTGAAATCCTTCTACATGTGAATAAAGCCAGTCTACAACATCAGAACCTGCAGTGTAAACATAATAAAGAAATTAGACAAGGTGTTGTGAGAAACATGCACTTTACCCAGAATTTCTTAATGTTTTGAGCTCTTAAAATTCCTTGACTTTTTGCACGACCTTAGGTTTGACTATAATTTTCAAACATTTTCTAAACTATTCTTAATTTTGGTGATTTTTTTATCTAACTCAGTTCAAGAGAGACGAACTCTGATGTCCAAAAGAAGTGTCATTTGCACTCTGTCTCCAAATTCCATGTCCTTGCTTTGAAATAATTGCAGTAACTAATCTACTAAACATAACTTCAACAAGTTACTTATTTTCCACGACTTTTCAGGCCTGGAAAACAAAATTATTAAATTCCATGACTTTCCACGTTTTCCATGACCTGTATGAATCCTGGTTTAGCCCATGTAGCCAGCAGGATTGTTAGTACGAGCAACGTTTTGGCAGAGGAGCTACGGAGCTGTGGCGCTTGCTTCTTGCGACAAAGCTTAAAGATTGATGGCTTAACTGCCAACACTCTCACACACACAAACAATTCTGCCAGCTACACAGGCTAACCCTATTTACCCTATGCTCAACAGTAAAGTTTGATGAAAGCATCAAAGATTATACACACCTATAAAAGCATTAGGAATAGTAATTTTAAGCCACATCCTATCCCTGACATCAAGACCTGAATCTGGAGCTGCCATTGTTTTTACTATAGTGCTCATGTCTGTATTTACTGAGAGTCCTTCCCCTTCTGGAAGCTCCGTATATCCTAGAACAAAAGAGAAAATAAACACTAAATAAAGCCAACAGAACTTACAAACATTTACAGCTGTAGACTGTCACTTTGTAAGACATTTCTTGTTGATCCTTGAACAAATTCTCCCCACTCCTTTTTAGGAAATGTACGGGGGCAACAAATGGGAATTTCAAGTTTGATATTTTATTTTATGGTTTAAAGGGTTGAGAACCACAAAGCAACTCACTGTCCGACTCTGGTAGGGAGCTTGTCATTGATGAGCTTGTAGACGTCATCGTGGTCAGTGATTGGCTGTTCGGCTGTTTTCCATATTGGACTGCTGGGTTACCAAGCTCTAAAATTCAGTAGAAAACAACACCATGAGAAAATTATAAGCAAGAGATTTTTTTCATGTCTTTTTACCCTTATTTTACTCATGCAGGGATAACCTCCTACAAAAAAATTTCAACTTCGGAGGTGACTTTAAAGTACTTACGAGCCATCGCTGTTGTGTGTTGGACCCACGCAGACGTATCGATAGGACGAATTGGTTCACCTAGACCAGAAAACAGAAAGGTAACCCAAATGTTAGCACACTGCACACAACTAAGTCAGCCTGGGCCTTTTGCAATGGTTGATCACACATTCAACTCTTGGTAAACATGAAAACAATTCACTTTGGAAATTGTTAGCAGGAACTGAAAGAGCATATTAAAATTACGTAACCTGTACATTTTCTGTTGTATATCTTGAAACACAGGTTACAGAAAATTAAAAGGATTGTGTGGAAAAACAACTCTTGCCACCTAGTCACGTTTAAGTGGTTTCTCATACAAATCCTTATAAATTTTGACATTTTCAAATTGTTGTAAAATCTTTCCCTTGTGTATTACAAAGCTCAAATTTCTGCTACGAGTTCACAAGAAAATTTAAACCACATAACACATAGGGAAATAGGCCTATTACAAAGTACAAAAAATTGATACATACTTGGAGGTAACGTAAAGTATCCTTTGGGGGTTGGATCCCAACATTTTGCTACAGTCAGCGTAATAGGTCTGAAAAACAATTTATAATAGGATAAATGAGAAACATGCGTAAAAGCAGCATTTTTTATATGTATTTACCAGATGATAAATCTGTTTCTATAGTGTTGCATCTGACATAAACATTTAAGCCTTGAGATCAAGTAGAATTGTCATTCACAGCCTTCAAATATGAAAGAAGTCCTTCAAATTTCAAGTGTAAACAACTAAATGGTTTAATGAAGTGTTTCAAGCATACAGTATATTAACAGTTTCCTTTTATTAAAACCATATTGAACTGACTACAAATGAGACGAAATAAGACATGGTAAAGAGCAATAAATCATCTCTTAATTCACGAAAATGATACTGGATTTCCTGAATCTGGTTTAAAAAGGAGGCCAAAGAGGATAATGTGAATAAGTAAAACATCAACAAGATTATTTTTGTTGTCGCCTTCAAAAGGGGCACACATTTAATATCTGGGACAATTCTGTTAAGAGCCTTACCCAGGTTTGTGGACCATCTCTCTTAACACCCGCACAGCATCATCATTGCTCATATTTTCAAAATTAACATCATTGACCTGGAACAAAGGAAAGGGATCAGAAATCAAGGTCAAAAACTGGCTATTATTTTAATAACCTTTTTATAACTGTTCATTCATAACAACCAGGTAGCTAAAAACCTGTGTTATACAACATTCTTTTACAATGAAAATAATGTTCTAGAAGGACAAAAGAATGATCAAGTACTTTAAGTAGCATAAATCCTCTATTAAGCCCCCCCTCTCTAATAAGCCCTTCCTTTTCAGAAGATGAAAGTTAATAAGCCCCTCCTCCCCTCCCTTATTATTATTGACCAATAAAATGTTAGACCGCATTAATCAATCACCACTGTAACTTTGTGTGGACTGATCTAGGATGGTTTATTCACAAGGTGGAAGTATGGATTTGTTGACTTGATCCTTGGCTCAATGACTTCAACTTCTTCTACTTGAGCATTCCACTTTGCATTCTAGTTCATTATGGAGAACTGATACCATCACCTTTGGGTTTGCTAAATTAAATAAGCCCCCCATCTCCATCAAGCCCCTGCCCCCACCACCACCACTACCACCACCGCTTAAATGTGCTCAAAATAAATAAACCCCCTAGGCTTAAAAGTGGATGTACAGTAAATCAGGAAATGCTGCACATACCTGAAGGAGCATATCTCCTGGTTCTATTCTACCATCCAAATCAACTGCACCTCTGTTTACATTAGAAAGGGGAAGATGAGACAAGAATCAGTGAATTGTTATCTTCTCTGATTGCAATAAACTATGTGGATTGATCAAACCTAGAAATAATCCTCAAACATGACAACTACTTTTTCACTTAACTGTGTTAATTGAACAAGATGGTTTTTCGGTAAAATTGGCAATTAAGATTTTTCTGTAATTTTTTTTTTCAGAAACTAAAAAACTGTTAAAAAAGGACAACATTTTGACATTGACAAAAATGTCACTTTCAGTCGAAAAGAAAAAAAAAACAGAAGACCTATTTACAAATACTCAATACAAAGAAAAACTGTAAATAATAACTTCATTACTACTTGAAAATGACATTTGGCATCAACAGTTGTAAGAGCATTGCATTCTAAACCTTACTTACAAAAACATTTCTGAACTTTTGATTTTTGATCTAAACACTCCCTTCAGAGGTTATGGACTAGCATTTTTTAAAGGTATTAATCCTGAATGACCGGTTCAAAACTATGAATTTCATTTACACAGAAATAGTTAACACTTACCCCTTCATGATTGAACCAACATAAATTCCACCATCCCCTCTTTTGTTGCTTTGACCAACAATACTAATTCCTAGAAAATTGACTTTATCTGAAAACAAAAATAACATCAACTTTTATTTTAACGTTCTGTGGAATGTATAGATTTCTGTTATTTATAGAAGACTAGACTTCATATGATAAATATTATATCAACATGTAGGTGTGCACTAAACATATACTTAACATATGTTTGACCACAATGACGCATGCATGGATGTTAAATGTAATCCTTGAAGTTATGTAAATGACAAGTTCTCACGACTCTCAACTACTAAAGATGATTAGAATGCAGAAAGGATCACAGTTGCTCTTTGAAATACAGATAGATTCATCGTTTCTTTGCAAGAACCTCCTAGAAAATTCTGTAGGAATTTGAGCAGAAATCTTATTTCTAAGAGCATCAACAGCACCGACTGGTTTTAAAACCAGGGGCAGGGTACTCACCCATATTTAGAGTGACTGTGATAATGTTCAGAGACATTGTTGATTCTGTAATTGTGCTGAAGGACGAACACTAAAAAAAGAAATTAATAAATGTTAATTAACATCACTGAACACCTAAAATTCAAGTCAGACACTTCTTGAAATATCTTAAAATAAAAACTTGGTACTTTGGGTGATAGTTTACTGGAGGTACAAATGTATACAATTCACCACTCTATTTTAGCTGAAAGGACCAAACAAGATGATCTCTAATCAAAAAAGGCCCAAGTACTCACTCTTTGAACTCTGGGCATCCTGGGTCTCCTCCTTCTTCTTCTATGTCTCCCACGTAAGAGCTGAGAGTTTTCTGTTGTGCTTGAAAACCTAGAAACACTACAAAGATAAAGATAAATCTTTAATACTGTTTCTAGCCAAAGCTACAATCTTGGGATGCAATTAAATGGAACACCAAACCCCTATCCCCTTGTTCTTCTTTCTGATTTTCTTTTTCAGACAAATGTTAAATTTTGCCTCCCTCCTAACTATTTCAGTTTATGAAAAAAGAAAATGTAATCAAAGAGAAAAATTACGCTGCTTTTAAAAGGAAAAATGTAGTGTTCTTTGACCAAAGTAAGATGAAAGCCACCGTCACGGAAAACAGTCTGAACAAATACATGTACCAGGAATCATTTCAGTCGGTTGGACCATTTGACAAAATTGTTGTCCCCAGTACTGCTCTTTTGTATCCTGCTTACAAGAACAATGACCAAATGCGTGATGGCTTACGTTGGGGCTGTGCAACCGGAATGTACTGTTTCATTGGGCATGTGAAATTTCCAAAACTTCAAACTGGAATTTTTGTTGAATGGAAAGCACCCTTAGTTTTTTCATAGCAACCATACCCCTGCACCCTGGCGGTCACAGGTTCAGAACACTGGGCTCTCTTCAAATTTTCTTACAGTACAGCTTTACATGTAGTTTACCTGCTTTGATCATCTGAGGAATCTTGGTAACTTGTTGTTTCAATATCACTACTCATCATAGAAGCACTTTCATATCTATCCCCATCATGCCGCCGCCGACCATGGATCACTGTAACACATGGAAAATTTAACAATCCATTAGTTCCATTTTAGTAATGTCAAAAGTACTAGACTGCAAGGTCAAAATACTCTGCAGATTTCACTTTGAAGGACCCAACTGTAACATTGTGGTTTTACAGGTTTCTCATTAGGAGCCAGCATTTGGCTAAACAACCAGCTACTTCAACGTCTGAGCCATCTACTTTTGAGGGAAAATGGGTCGAATGAGGGACTGAAAGCCTCAAATTGTCTACGGTACTTGATCCCCAAGCCACCTACTTTTACATCCTAGCCCTATATATCAACATGTAGGTCTGCCCTGTTTTATCCAGCTCAGCAAACTCACCTTCATTTCTGTTTATACTATGTTTTTCCCGTCTTCTGGAACCTCTTCTAGAACTAACTGTAGAATCGACTTCTGAATCAAAATCCCCTGTAGTGGAGTGACCTCCATGACTAGAACAAGCAAAAAAACAAATATAAAATTGACAGATCACAATAATCAGCTTTAATCTTGACTGTACTCCTTAGTTTCAGTACATGATAAGAATAGTTCTCATTTTCTAACAGATAAAAAAAATAGGATACAGAAATCATGTGGCCACTAAATGTTACTTTAGGTGGTCATATAACCTGCTGGCCCCATTTGTTCAAAAGCTGGATAGAGCTTTCTATCAGATAAATCTCTATCCAGTGGATTAGTATTAGGGAAACCAATTGCACTATCCACTGGATAGAGATTTATACAGTGGATAGCACTATCTAGCTTTGAACAACTGGGGCCAGACCTTTAATAATCCTAAAAAGCATGGGAAACATTTCTGGAGTTTTTGATTCACTGAAAGACAATGATTAACCCTGCACTATACAATTTAATAAATGAAAATCAAAGTAAATTGTGATCATTGTGACAATGACAATGGGAGAGAGTGGGTGGAGAACCTAGGGTGTTAATACAGTTTCTGTCATAAAAAAAGCTCCCAAGGGAAACAATAACATTATTAATGTTGTTTCCCCAGAATCTTTGGCTTATCAGAGAACAAAATGCACTAGTTTCCAAAAGGACCAGTCATGTTATCAAAATGTTTTGTAATGCAACTTGTCAAAGATGCAAGTAGATCCAGATACTATGAAAACAAAGTAGTGGTACTAAGTGATTTTGTCACCTCTGCGTCCTGCATCCCTTACACAAAAAAATCCAGAAAAGACGCAAAATAATTCATGGCATGCATCCCATAGGACACAAATAACGATGGATCGATTCAAATTTTTTTCATGTGAAGACACTGAAAACATACAATATTATATTTTTAACAGCACAAGATATGGTTTTCTTCCAGGCCCTAGTTTTTCAAAACATGGATAATGCTATCCAAAGGGTAAACTTCTATCCCTTGGATACTGCATCGGTTTCTTGAATACTTCTCTGGTGGATAAAACTATCCAGTGTTTGAAAAACCGGGGCCAGGCAACTCTACATCATGGTGTTTACTTACTGGAAGGATGGTGGTCTTGAATCCCCGATACCAACTGTTCTTGGCATAGGGGGATGAAGATCAGATCCAGCTGATATAACAGACTGCTGGTCATCTCTGCTGCCTTGATCTGATACACTACTTGTGTCCGATGTGACAAGCTAAAACAATAAATTGATCACAGGTTAATCATCTATTACTATCATTAATAATTAATAACATTATTATCAAAAAGGACCTGTTATTGTATTAAAAGTAGACAAGACAAGACATTCCCTTGTTTCACTGTCATTCATTAAGATACCAAAAACCAAAGTACAAACTTAACCAACTTAAACCAAGGATAAAATTGAACCACAATATAAAGAGCTTTGAATAAGCAACACAAGTTGAAGAAATGGTAACAAAACACAAAGTAAAAAAGGCTGACAGGAACTTGCTTTCTCTCTCAATTTGTGAAAACAGAAAAGAGGGAAACTGGCCCCCACCCCTATAGTGGCCTCATGAAACTGCCTAGAATACAGTGATTGCCTTGTTTAATATCCGGAGTGTCTTCCATTAGCAGAGCTGATGGACTGCACTATATTACTATGTAACTCTTATATTGCACATAAGCAGGGCTTTACTATGGTTACAACTAAATCTCTCAGAAGAACAATCTCCAGAGAGCATGGCATTAATTACTATTTCTGTTCTAGCAAACAGTCAACTGAGAACACCCTTTCTAGAGTAAAGCCAAACATAGTACATGGAGGAGTTATTACAAGGCATACGACAACATTAAGATTACGTCAAAATATATTGTTTTGCATTTACTTCTTTATGCCCTCGTTACAGTATTTTAATTGAACTGCCAAACAGTCTCTAGGCAAACAGCTCAATTAAGCATTAAAATAGTCAAACCACAGACAAAGTAAATTTAAGTGAATGTATTTAAGGCAGTACTAAAGTCCCTTTATTACGATATTTTATTCTGTTCACTGAACAAATAAAGATAAATTTTAGACATTTATATATTGCTCTGATTGTTTTGGCTGCAAAAACGTTTCTTCTTATCATACACTAGTAATTAGGTCACTTAGTGAACAATATAGCTTCACCAACATATTTTACGGTTCTGCATAATATTTTAGTGGGGCATAGAACCACTTAACAGAATATAGAAAAATATAAAAGGATGTAACATGTGGTTTACACTTGGTTTATTATAAACCACAAAATATGCTATATTTATTTTAAAAAGCAAAACCAATGGCTGGATTGAAAAGCAAATTTATGATAAAAAAAATACTTGGTCGTTAATCTCCTTTTTACATCATCCAAGCTCACAAGCAATTTAACAATCGTCACTAAGACTCTCTGGTTCAGCATAAAGATATAAGAACAAAAGGGCTTTCTTTCTCATGGTCTTGTCTAAGAAAAAAGGCTCTTATTGTTCTAATCCAACATAAAGGGTACTAATGAGCAAGGCTAACAGACTAATTAGCACATCCATCCAAAATTGAAATCTCGGCCTCACTGACAAAGTAGAACACCCAAAATTATTAACAGACAGGTGGAAAAATCACACCATAGAAGAAGATCAGATGAAAAAGCGAAATATACAACCAATCTCTCAATAATCTATGCTCTCCGTGTGCTGTAGAGTAAATTTTTTTGGTATTTTTGACAAACCATCTGTTTCTCACAGATCCATTTACTTAGATGTTCGTCAATGTGAAGCCATCCAAAGAGGACTGCAAACAATCTTTACAATCATACTTAGAAATCTTGAATAAAATAATCGTCTAGGAGTTAGCGTCAGTGCTTTATGGTGATTTTCAAATATCGAACAGTGCCCTAGGAAGTTTAACAATTTACAACTACCTTTCTCAGTGATAAAATTTGACCATAAAAACTGTCTGGCCACGACACTTGCACCTCAAAATCATGAAGGGCAAGTTACTTAAAAAACAAAAATACGCGACTGGCCTTTCAAAGAACGGCATCCTTCACACTGATGACAATTTAATGAATAGCCTCCTAATTGCAAACCTAGTATTAAATAGCACTTTCCCTTCAAAGAGCCAGTACTTCTCGCATTGGCCGAATCATTCACTCAAAAAAATTACTTTTACTCTTGACAAACAAGAAGAATGCAAATCACCCTAATAATTCATTTTGGAATGACAGCTAGAAGCCTTTTGAACAAAAAATTGTCTGATTTGCGATAAAAGGACGGAGTTAAAATCTACGAAACAGTTACCATTCCGTCCATATAACCTTGATTAAATCTCCTTTCTTAACAATGGCCTCAGTAGGAAATCGATGAGATGTAAATAAAATATGAGGCTTGTACATTCAACCAAACTTTATTACTGAAGCACAATCGGAGAGCCAATATCTTTTTTGAGATAACAAATGACTGCTAGAAGTTTGAGGTTTGGGGTAATGGGCGACAAGTAAAAAAGGAAGTAAATTTTAAAGCCTGGGCAATAAATACCGGCAAAACATGTTTATGTTTAAGGCTAATTCTCTACAGTTGCTTTTCGTATAATAATGGCTTTAAATCAAGATCATCCTAAGAAGCATAAACATGAACCTTGGCGCCAGACGGATATCCTTCTCTGTGGAATCACGAGGAAGGAAAACGCACTACAAAGACAATCAGATCATTTCTTTTACAAATCTACGTTCTTAAAGGCAATCGACGACCTTGACTGAGTTACAACTTAAAATAAACTTTATTTCATGCTACGAAAATATATCAACAAACCCGATCTCTTGAATGGCTTCGCCGGTAATTCATTTCACAGCTACAATCGGAACTTACAAAGAAATAGCAAAACCACTTACCCATGCGACTACTCTTCCATTAAAACATGGTAAGTTCATCTCTTCATCGCTTATCTCTTCTTTGACCACACTGCAAACGAGATCGAAGTTATCATGAACGAAAAAGGTATCAATTACAATCGAGAAAGCCATCAGAAAAGTTCGGATGGAATGCCTGAGATCTGCGCCAAAACTCGCCAGCAATGACTCGCCGTGGATCGCTTGAAATAACGGAAAATTGATTATACAAGAAAAGGCTATGTACAGTCGTAGCTATACACAGCGAGTCACGGAACATGCTGACAGCGAGCGAACTTTCACACAGTATGGCTTCAAAGCAAAACAAGACGGATTTGAAATCATTGGATAGAAGAACGAGGCAGGTCGGTGTTTTCCTAAACAAATGTATTTCAAAGACTATTTATACAGATATATAACCTGCTGAAAATCGGAACATTTCCGCTTGAGAAAGAACTGTACGACGAAGAGAGACAATGCAAACAGTGCCTAAGAAATGAATCTACACAGAGAGCGCTTAGTTGGTACACAAACTCACCCGAAGTCGTCGTCCATACTCTTGAAGAAGAACTTATAGCTCGGCCGATTGAGTACATTTTTGAAGTCAGAAAGCGTAACTTCAGCAGGACTTTTGGGTAGCTTAACAAGGTAAGGTGTATCTTCGTCATCAATGTGATAAATAACCTTCGTTTCGTCCATTTCGGCTCAATTCAGTGTACACCACACCAACTTGACCGAGATCTTCTGTTGCATGCCTTGATGTCAATCACTGAGGCGTCACGTGGCGCAAGTCGGACCAATCAAACAGCGGGATAAGACAATAAACCCAGACAAGAGCACTTTCATCACAAAATACCAAATTTACTTTTTGCCGATCACGCTGCCCGTGACATGATCCATAAACCTTTGTTGGCAAAAATTTTGGCAGTCAAAGCATTGGTAAGTTTCGTAAATAACGACTAGTTACAGTCAGTCTATTCAGTAATCGAAGACGGGTTGACGCGAAACGCTTTACGCACGTCGCACATTCCGCGTCAAGTTGAGCACAAAGGACTTCCGCCGCCGGTTTGGAGTCCAATGCCGCAAAATTAAATTGAAACGTTTCATGGTTCATTTGATTTCTTCAGCCAGCATATCAATTCAATCTTAGAAATTTAGGAAACTTAATAGCATTACGTTGCTTTATTAGAGGCCTCCGTCTTGTTGATCATAACAGAAGACAGAGATCTGTCACAGAATCATTTGAGGTATTTGGTGTACCCTTAAATATAAAATAAACACTTCACTTTTGGTGTGTGCCTTTGCGATCGGCCGCTAATCGAATGCTAATGTAAGTTGCAACTCACCGTAATGTTGACTATTGCGTGTTGACGCGAAAATGAGTGAGTGTGAGTGGTAAGCAATGAAATCAACACCGTACACAACTGTCACGGAGGAAGATTTCTTCACTGACATAGGTTAATTGATCCGATTAGTTTGATTAATTACTCTCCCTACTCATGTTTCCCGCGGGTAAAAGGTCCCAAACGCGAACTGTCCGGCTACCGAAGGGCAAAAAATTTTATTAACACGTCAGTTCGGATGTGCCCTACCGATAAGAATTTTCCGAGACGTATTAAAATAATGAGCTTTATGGTACTATTTCAAGTTCTGCTGGAATCAGTCAGTAGCTTGTGGCTCTTTGGAATTTATATTTTGGTACATGCCGTAACTTAACCTGGAAAATGTCTGTTAAATGGTCTTTCCCCAGCAGTTTGAAAATGCGGGGGGTAAATAAATAAATATATATTATTGGCCTATAATTATTCCAAGACATTTTTTTATACACTATGTTTGTTCAAAGGATGTCCGGGCTGAATTTTTATCTGAAAAGATGAGAGTATCACTTTCTTTTTTTATCAAAAACCAGAGTACTATCCGTGACTTCTATAATTTAATCTATTTACATGTGGAATTTGACAAATGTGAAAATACAAAGCTTAGACCTGCTTATCCCTTAAAGAGGTCTTGAGTTGTAGATAAACCAAGTCTTGCCTTGCCGTGCATCCAAGAGAGCTAATGATTGGTTGAATTGACTGAATCAGTGTTCCATATGAATGTAAGAGAGTAGGAAATGACAGTTCGCTATAATCGGATTTTTCATTCTTTAGATAAAATAGCTAAGATATTACATGCACCCTGTTTCGCAGGGAGTTGTTTGCAGGAGAGTATGAAATCACAGTTGTGACACCTCCATGTTTGGCTGCTCACGTGCTGATCACATAAATCACCATTTTGGAGAAAGTAGAAATCAGACAATTGTAGTCTTGCATAGGGTTCTCTTTGCCAAGAGAAAAATAAGGTTTGAGTTTAATATTTCAGCAATACTCAGACAACTGCTCAGAATAAGAAAAAGATTGACAGGTCAGACTGCCTTTAGGAAAAAGGGCTTAATTCACCAGTCCCTCCACAGCATCTGCTAGGAACTGATGCATTGTCACAAATTGATTATGGACATGCTACTAGACACTGTTACAAAAAGGTTTGCTTGTGGCAACGGACAACGGAAAGGGCATGTTGGGAAATTTGAATAGGGGTAAGCACATGGCTGAATGAAAGATGAGCCCCCGCCCCCCGCACGTTTAGAAACGCTCCATTGCCTCTGAATGACGCCTAGGGGCTAGGAAAAAATAGCATTAAAAACACATTAGTCTCTTCATTGTCATTGTGACAATAAAAACATGATAGTCTAAGGAGAAACTGTTTCTTTTTCTGGCAAGGTTTCATCTTTTATTGGAATGTCGTAAATTTTGCTTATTTATGTCATACAACTTTTTTGCTGTACATTCATTAAATTTTACTGTAAACTCACAGAATCAGTGAAGAAAAAGGCACAGGCAATCTACAACATAAAAGTTGTGTAGCTCTAGAATAAGCTAAATGCAGCCGGTCTGTTTAAAGTACTGTTCCCATCATCAGGGGATTTAGCTCCAAAGGAGAAACTAAATTCAGTAGGCCCAGTGAGTGCTTGTTGTTGATTAGACTGAATAGGACTAGGATCTCCAAAGATGGAACATCCATTGAAAGTTGATGGGTTTGTTCCAAACAACCCATCACCTGCTCTCCTCTCTCCAGACACTGGTGACCCAAACAGGTTTGAATTCTGTCTTGACACAGGGAAATGATCAGCTCCAGACCCTGCTTGGAGATAAGTACTCAAGTGTGATTCACTGTGTAAAGCCTTGTTCTCATATACCACCAATGTATCTGTGACGTAGCTGCTGGTACCGCCTGGGCTACTTCTTGGATGAATGAGAACATGCACCGCCAGCAATTAGAGCCATCGCAGAGATTTACCACCGACATACCTTCGAAGTTGAACTCAAGTCAACTTCACAGGCATGCTGCAGTAAAGACTGGGATGACCAATGTTGCCAGCCAGTTCTGTTCTCATATCAGAACAGTATCCTAGACAGTACCGGCAGCCATGTCACAGGTGCATTGGCGGCATGTGAGAACCAGGCTTAACAATGCTTTTTAGTGTTCTCATCGCCCCATGTAAGGTTATCCAAGACAGTCTGGATCATTATACATTTCTGGGAAACTGCCCAAATACCCCTCCCTTAAGCCAACATATTGCCCTAAGTGAAAAGTAAGTGTTGATGATGGCTTTAATAGGGGAGGGGTATGTGGGCAGTTTCCCAAAAACGTATAATGATTCGACAGACTTGGATTTTGGATTCCGCGCTGTGGATTCCAGATTTTTTGTCAGTGGAACTTGGATTCCAGACTCCAATTGAAGGCAGGATTTGGGATTCGTTTAGTTGTATTACAGGTTCCAATCCCAGGATTTCTGGTAGGGCTTTGTACCAACATTTTTTTTAGCATTTTAGTGAGGCAAAAGCATTAACCATTATTAAAGCATTTTAGTGGTCTTTTTCCAGAAAATTAGGTTTTTTTTTTCTCACAGAGAATAAAAATTGAAACATTTTTGAAGAGATATGATGACTTTAAAAATAATATTCAAAACACTATATTCAAATTTTACCTCCATACAGCTATGAAGACAATCTTTTTTGCTATTTTGAAACTATTTATTTGTATACATTGTTGTCATACCACTTTGTTAGCCTTAAAATAATCGCCCTTAAAATGTTTAGAACTAATTTTAAAAAAGGCCTCTCTATGAGTATTATTGAGCAATTCAGTGACTTTTTTGGGGACTACCGAGCATTTTAATGGGAAAAATGGAGCATTAAGGTGGAGCATTTTAGTGGGGAAACAAAAGCATAATGTACAAAAGCCAAACAGATTCTGGATTCCATAAGCAAAAATTTCCTGGATTACAGATTTCACAAACAAATGTTTCCCCGATTTCAGAATCCATATTACCTTACATGGGGCGATTTTTAGACACTAGATTGAAAAAAACTTGGTGATACAAAGCCAAGTGTCTATTATCCCTGAGACTAAGATTACAAGATACAACTTAAGGAATAAATCTCCCGCAATGCCCGCCATTCACACGGACCATTTCAAGAATACATTCTTTAATAGAATTGTCTTTAAGTATAATGTAGCTTTGTAAATGGTGTACTTTCTGTATTCGACTTTCGTATTTGTTTCTATGTATATACTAATCTTATTTAGAGACATACTTTAGCCCATTAACATCGTTATATTTAAATGTAACATAAGATATGTAATTTTATCTTTTGAACAATAAAGACACTTTATTTATTTATTTATAATTTAGTTAGTTGCTGCAAACTACCATGCAAAGTTCAAGGTCTAAAATGTTCACTTTTAACATTGCTTTCCTCGGGAGTGCTAAAGTAGTAGATTTAAATCTGATGGAAAAAATCAAGTACACTAAATTCCTGAAATGATTCTGTACGGAGTTATCTACTAAGTGTTTGTTACAAATGTATAACCAATGTTCTGAAAGAAGAAACATTGTTATTACATTCTGCCCAGACTGCAGCATGTACACAACTGTAAGTTAATTTATCTGAAAATCCCATTGAGGTAGTTAATTGCACAATAATGTTAATCCTTTTATCCAGGCAGTTTATTATTACATAAGTTTCAATAAGGGTATTAGTTTTCATATATTTTTATGAGAAATATTTAGGAGGACTTAAGTCAAAATAAATACCAATAAGCAACTACTAATTGAGTCCAGTTATTAGATATCTTAGCTATGTGAACTGTCAGTAATTGCCTACTTCAGTCATATTCTATACTTGGTATCACGTATTTAACAGGGACCAAGTAAAGTTAAAATAATTTTCAAGTTTTTAGTGAAAAGGAATTTGAACTCAATATTTTAGAAAAGCTTGTAGCAAATAAGACACAGCAGGACTCTCAAATAAGGCCCAGAACTCTCAAAAGGTTGAGCTCAAGTTCATATTGGCAAATCTTCACTCCTATACTTCACTCTGTAAAATCCCAAATGGTTGGATTGGTGTTTAAAGCTCTTTGGAAATTTTTTTTTTTCAACTGATCAAGGTGCCTTAAAGTTGGTACCAAAACCTTTGATAAACTCATGGTTACAGTGACTTATATTTTATACGCTGGCTTTATTTTAAGGCTTCTTGTACTACAGTATACACACAAAAATTATGCAATAGAGAGATAGTTCTTTTTCACTTCTTTTATTTGGTGAAATGCTTTACTAACCTGTTTGAAAATTTCCCACTTCTTGCATATTGAATAAGAAATTTGTATTCTCTGTGTTAGCCTGCAGTATTTCAAAGAAAACATGAGCATAACATTTTGTTTCAGCAGAATTTCCTAATGTGGTCAGTGTTCAGAATTAAAGCTGCATTAAGAAGTTTGCTCTAAAGACTATTATTTTCCTTTCTGCAAATGCATCAGCCTTGTAATATTGAGCATACACATTATTTTAGTGTAGAGGCTTAAATTTCCATGGTCCATGGATGTTTTTCAAACATCACAGGGTTTTTATTAAGAATTATTCTTATAGCAGGAGAAAGGTGTAACGTTACAGGAGAATATCTTGAAAAAGGCTACACGCCTGAATGAAGAGTAGGCATAGGCTACCAAATGTGAGCCAGAGAATTCTGTCTTGTTGTCTAGTAAACAGAGAATTCTCCGATCTCCGATGCCTAATGAACACCCTGCATCAGCTTATTTTTCATGTTAGTATTGATTAAAACGAATGATAGGCTATTACAGGTAATAGCCTGCAAGCCAGCTCTCTGGGGGCGGAGGGGCTTCCTTCAGGCTAGGCTATTATAGAAAAGAGAGATTAATGTTATTGCTAATCAACTGACCTGCTCTTTGTCTCCTTCCATAGAATTATCAAACATTGGCCTGCTCTGAAAAAGAAAACCATCTCCTGGAGACTTTGTTAGTTGCTGGATGAAATTTGAGTGTATCTCAAAATTGAATGGGCTGTTAGTTGCCTCTGAAGTTGGGACAAAACCAGAGTTTTGTTGATGTGCTGTTGTGGGTGTGCAAGGGAAGGTTGTTTCTTCGTCCATTTGCTGTGGACTACGAGCTGTGAGATGTAATGTAAAAACCAACATCAAATTGTAACACCTTCATATTTTCAAGTCAAACCTCCTGTAAGCAACCACTGAAAATACGAAGACTAGTGGTCGCTTATTTGAGGTGGTCGCTTATGAGAAAAGAACCACAGGGGTCTTTTCCGATAAGATGTCCAGACATATCTACTTTATGGAAGATAATTTATTACATGCAGTTTATTTCTAAGTTGTGATATGTGCAATTCCATGTTGTTACTAAAGTTCTTTGTATACTAATCTAAGTAGCATAGTACTTACAGCAAACGTACAGATCAGACTTATGTGTCAAGTTGTTGCTTACAGAAAGGTTAAAAACAATGGAAAAAAATTGAACTGTCAGCCCCAAAAAGTAGTCATGGTTGCTTACAGAAGGTGTTCATTTATGAAAGCTCCTTTAACTGGGCTTTGGTTGGGAAAGTTTTGGTGTCTTGAATAGCTGGTCGCTTTTTATGGAGGGTGGTCACACATGGAGGTTCTACTGTATCTGACAACATCGAAATGTTTTACTGATAACAGAGTGCACAACACATGGAATAAGTTAATCCAGCCAACCTTTTTAGTGCAAGTCAAAAAACTGTAGAGTACTTTGATTTTGTTCTGACAATTCAATAAAACAAAATTAATGTCCTGGAAACGTGATCTTAAGTACCAGTAAACCTCAAAGTCACAAACTAATTTCTATAGCTGTTTGTGGTTTTGTTTCCTCAACAATGTAAACAAATAAATTTTGAACTGAGGTTGCATTGAAAATACCGTAATAATGTACTTACAACTGCAGTAGTCTTTGACTTACATGGTTGATTGTGTGAGATTTGAAGTTGTTGTGGGTGGCATTCACTGCGAGCTGTTCTTGATGTCTGAACAACTTGGTCCTCTGTTATACTTTTGCTAGACTGCTGACTTGAGATCACCATAGGCAATTGTTGCATCTGAGAGACAGGTCTTTCAGATACAAGTACTTCTTGTCGTTGCTGTTGTGTAGCAATGTCTTCATCTGTAGACTGTTCTGCATCCATATTTTTATCTGACTGTGGTTGCTTAGTGTTAGAAGATGGGTGTCCCTCTAGCTGAAAAGATGTCCCCACTGGGATGCCAGTAGATGTTTCAGGTGTTTCTATTATAGGGACTAATTTGTAAGAAATAGTTTCATTAAAATTAATTGCATTATTTTCATTTTGGCTTTCATATACTTTCTTACTGTATTTGGTGACTATCAGAGATTCTCATGCAAAAAATTGTCATCAAATTGTTTATGGAACTTTTAAGAGAAAATTGAACCGTTCTCTCTATCTTACTTACTTACATGTTTCATAGTTCTGGCTATTAATTAATAAATTATTATAACACCACATTGTCACTAAGAGTGTTCTTTTGTAAATATCTTGAGTCATACAATTTAAGTTTCAGCTAAGGTATTCTCCTCATACATACTTTTTTCTTGAGCTCCTGCTCATAAAATTGAGAAAACTCTGTTACATATCGGTACCTTTCTCTGGAGACCTTTTTGGGTGCCTTTTCTCTGCAGACATCCTGGTTTGTTCTTCTCGTGAGTGTTTTACTTTGGTGTTGACTTCTTGTATATTGTCAACAGTTTTTCTTGTTTCAAGGTTTAGCTGGGCTCTTCGTGTTGTTAAAGAATATAACCTGGGTGAAATGTCTTGTATGGTAAACAATGACACTATAAAAGGCTTTACAGAAGTAGCTTATGAAGAAGAAAAATGAAAATGTCTTCTGCTTTAGGCATTATTTCATAATGAGGTGTCAAGTATTAATACTGCATCTCCCCCAAAGTATCACGGCATTTTGTATTCTATTTTTCATATTATCCTTTGTAAACCCCTTTTGCAGTGGATACAGTTTGATGATCACTGGGATAGCTGATCTGAGTCCATTTTTAATTGTTTCTGAAATGAAAAGAAATTATTAGTTTTCAACTTTTTTGTTTCATTAAAGTACGAAAGAAAAAGATCTAGAGGTGAACCCAGTCCAGTTTAAACAGAGTGAAGAGTCTCCCCTAAGGAAGAAAGATGTCTTTTACTTCACTTTCCGATGCTTCTAAGATTTTCCCACAGCTGTAGGAGTGGTAGAGAACCACTGCAAATGTAAGAAAACATGGCCTGCGACTTTACCCAGTGTATGTTGCAGTATATATATTAGTGTTTAGTTCATTTGTGCTGAGGAATGGAGGCCTCAAGGGAAGGAATGCTTGCCTTAGCTTAAGAGTGGGCTGACAGCATCTACCTAAAACTATGACCTTTGATGCTGATCTCCAGATTCACTCTGATGAGTACATGTAAAGCATGTGGTTCAAGTACTTGTAACACGACCAGTTCATATTACTTTGTTCGGATTTGCATTAACACTAGGTGGTAGAAAGTGGCCCATATCATATTCTACCTTGAATCTTTTTCTTTTCTGTTTCCATACTTGAAATGCCAGTTTCCAGTTGTTGAACTGTGGATCTTATCTCCTCCACTACAAGGGATATCAGACATGTAAAACATGAATAAAAATAATTAAGAGTGGTTTTAAATGCGGTAAGTTCCATATCCTGTTAAAAGTGCTTTACTTTGTAACAACAAGGAAATACCCCCTGGTGTATAAACAAAGACTTCAAGTAGCCATAATTTACCTCAGGTATGGTAGAGCTTGCTCAGCCCGAGGAAGCTGACCCTCAATTTCCACGCATGCCTTCATATTCTGCTTTCCCTACTACCCCTGAGGGAAATGAGGGACTGCTCGAAGCCAGTCTAGTCTGAACATTTCCTGGCCATTTGATGAGGGAAAAAATATGGTGACATGGGAATTTATTAAAAGGAGTTTTTTGAGACAATTTAAGGGTGATTATTGACAAATACTTTCACTGGTTTAACCATTAAGAGAGCATTAATTTTTCATTGCTATAACGTATTCAGTCATACAAGCACATCACATTTTAGGTCCCCTCTCACTGCCCCCCCCCCACCCCCCCCCCGCCCTTGTACTTATCGCCTATCCCCATCGAACACACACTCCCTTTATTTGCAATTACTACTAATTTAGCCTTCATAGTATGCAGTCTATGTATGTAAAAATTAACTATGTTGCCACTAAGTATTAACGCTACTATAAGTACTTGAAGTTAAACAGTAACTCACATTGTTCCTTTTCTTGCATTGTATCCCTCTTTATCTTAGCAAGCTCCTTTGCATTTTCATTACTTTCATACTTAGTTTTGTATGTCTCCCAAATGGCCTGATACTTCTCCAGGACAGCATTGTTTTCCAACCTTAAATTATTAATTAATGGTGTAAGGTTTTTAGTCAGAAATCACCTAAAATGTTCATAACTCTCTTCCTGGACAGTTTCAGTAAAATAATAATCCATTCAGAGTTGGCACTTTGCTTAGATTCCTTAGTAGGGTTTGCTTATTTTGGCGAGCGAAGTGAGCCGCGCGCTCCTCGCATGGAGAGCTTGTACGCAGGCTAAACAAGAAACCAGCATGTGCCAGTTATTTGTTTTAGCAGGTGTAGATTTTTTTGAAAGGAAATTCATTGTATCAAAACTCGAGACGTCGAGTCATTGATGTTATCTCTGATGTACAGCTATACCAATGGAAGCAACAATTTTCAGTGCGCGACATTTAAATGGCCTTTAAAATTAATAGTCTTGCCTGGCTAGTTGCGTCTTATTTAGGACCATTTCTTTTTTCTTCTTTAAAGCTTCTTCGTGCTCTTGAAGAACACTGTTTGTTCGTTTCAAGCTGTAGATCAAAAGAATTATAATACCATTCTGACAAACCATTTAACATTTTAAGGTAAGAGTTTTCGTTACACGTGCTCCAAAGACGGGTGGAAAAGGCGAAATCGCCTCACGAATGCAAGGGGCGGGCGTGTGAATAGCAAGTGTCTTTTTTTTTTTCGGGTGACTACAAAACCAGTTCCGAATTTGACAGGATAACCTTGGGTGACCTCGTCGCAAGACGACCACCTCTCGCGAAATTCAGTAGGCATACGTAAAATAATAAAAAATTGCTTACCTTTCGCATATCTCCCTGTTCTGTGTGAACTGTTTGTGTAATTGTTTGGCTTCCTCGTCAAGCTGAGTTGTGGACTTCTCTAACTCCTCAACTTGGCGCGTTTTTTCTTCCACTTGTCTTAAGAGAGCTTTGTGTTTTTGACAATGAAAACGACGTCAACAGTTTTTCAGTACCCCAAGACAAATTGGCTCTCGTTACTTTTATAGTGTGGCGGTCCGCAAGAGGACCGCTTGATAACGCTGTACCCGTGTACCTGCCTATACTCTACGTGCACAACAGCCTGTTTTGCACTTTGAGTAAAAAAAATTAATATGCAGGGACAGCGCAACGGAATTCAAAATGGGCAAGGTTTTAATTCAGTTGAAGGGCCAATATTTTCACTGACTAGTAAGAAGAGTCTTTTTCAAGGGCCAGTAATTTTAAGTTCTGCTAGTCAAAATATCGTACATTAAAATAGATTTGTACCTCATCTCGATTTCTTGATGCCTCTACACTATTCTTGCATGATATCTCTATTTGTTTCATTCTTAGGTAGTACTTTTTCAAAGAAATTGCTACAAACTTATTAAAGCTTAAGCTTATATAAACAACTATCAGCAAACGAACTTCGCTCTTTTTTTATTGGGCTTTTGATAAGTTTAAATGCTCTTTTTACTTAGACTTACCTGCATATCGTTCTCTTTCTGTTTCTATTAGTTTCACTTGCTCCAAATTTTCAAATTCTGTCATGAGGTGAATTAAACAAAGAAGGTTGTTGCTGACTGGTAAAGCTTAAAAGAATCTGTTTTAACTGCTAAAGGTAGTTTTGTTGTCATTACAACAAGATGTTAGCAACGAAAGATAAGGTCTCAATGTGGTTTTACAGCTTCTATTTCCTTGAGAAACGATAACTGTAACTTTGAATCAACTGTTTCTCTAAAGATATTTTGATTTAAAAGTTTATAAATCTGTAACACTGAAAATAAAGAGTAGACCCCAAACACAGCGCAAAGACGTCAGCTAAATATTAAAATCACCTGTTTTCTGGATGAGTTTGTCAATTTCAGGCGAACTTTGTCGATGCTCTGCAAGTAGGTTTTGAGGGCTAACTGGAGAACCCAAATCTGACACCTGCATTTTCAAAATTAAGCAATTTTTTGCTGCTGGTACATCGTGCGTTTTTGTTTTTGTCTTTACATTCTACAAACAGTGACCAGTTTGGTTTCCCTGCTTCAAATGTCGGTGGTAAGTTGGTCGCGCCAATTTTTCCCGCCTTTTTTGTCGGGAACACGGCTATCAACCGTCCCACACTGACCCGTCCCGGAATGGATCGGAAAATGGAATTTTTAGCCCCGTACACGCACCTCAATCCCCCTTCCTTTCTGGGATCTCAATGGGGCTGACTGACTTTCAATTCGATTTATTTTTACTACCCCGCAAAACAGGCAAATCTACGTTTGCGGGCAAAAGTGTCTGGGAGCCGCCTGTAAAATCATTCATGAGTACATGTGCAAGAGAGAATGATAGCTCATTCTCTCAGGGCACCCAACGTCAATTTTCGGAAAATATCTGTTCGGAAGACGATTTGAGATCTAGAATTTTCGGAACTTTTGTTGTAAAATTTCTTGCTTGCCTGCCTCTACTAGGATTTTCGAACATCTAAAAAGTGGCATAATTGCCCATTTTTAACGGATTTTTACCCTAAAAAGGTCACCTAGAATTTTCGGGAGCCTTTTTACTGGCTGAAATTTTCGAAAAGGTAAGTTTTGATCCCTATAATTTTCGGATCACTAGACTTTCAGCTAGGAAATCCGAACAGATGAAAAATTTTTAGGGGATAAAAATATGCCCAACTATACCGTTTAAATACTAAAATACGTTTAACAATGCGGTGTTTAAGTGGTTTGAACTATATTCTCGTTGGGTGTCGCTTATTCTCTCTTGATGAGTACTAATGCTTCAGCTCATTGACCTTCTTTTATAAATGTTCCATGTATCAATTTTTTTTTAAAGGAACCCCTTAGCTAGCTCTGCCATGATCATCTTTCGCTGGTCTGGCAGTCTACAAATTTATGACGAAATGTATATGCGGGTGATTGGTACAGGAGCGGATCTAGGGGGGGGAGGGTGCAAGGCCCCCCCCCACCCGGCTTTCTAATACAACTGGTATTCTGCAAAAAAAAAACTTTGTGGTTTATTGATGTTGAGGTAAAATATAAGACAAGGTGGAGAATTGTAAACGGTTTAGCAGCAAACCTAAAAAAGAATGGGCCATATATTTGAGGCCACGAGAGAACTCTCTTGTTGAGGCAAGAGAGAATGATCGACGATGTTCGAAGCACTCTCAAAGAAATGCTTACAAGCATTGACAAAGAATTCCAAGACTGTTCATGTTAAAGAAGCCAAACAAATCGCTAATGAAGAAGGAGCGCTAGAGGACATAAAGGTACCACGTTACTCAGCTTGCCAACAACATCGTGCAAATGCACCAGCAGACACCCCATTACAATACTTCAAGCTCAGTGGCAGTTGGCGTACCTTTCTTGGACCATATCGACCAAAAAACGATCGAGTTTAAGGTTTGTAAGGAAACTGAACCGTTAAGGTCGTGATCTTTTCTTGTTGGTCCCCTCTGTTTTACGTAAATGCGGTGATCTACATAACATGAATAAAGAGTTGCAATTTCGAAGGACGAGATCCCTATTCATATATGTTATCATTACTAAATGAAATCAAATTATGAAAGTGTCACTAAACCCTACAGGAACCACAAGAAGACCCGACTAGGTTGTTCGAGTGTTACCTCGCTGCCGTTGAGGACCGTTTCCCCAACATCAAGGCGCTGTTTAGAATTGGTAACCCTTCCAGTAGGTAATGCAGGTGCAGAGCGTTCCTTTTCTTGCATATCTGCGGCGACTAAAGAAGTATTTAAGGAACAGAGTTGAGTGAGGATCGTCTATCCCACCCAGCATTTATGAACCTTCACAATGAGTTTTAAGTGAACACTAACAAAGTTATCGAGGAATTCAACAAAACGAATAATCGTCGCCTATTCTCAAGAAGCTTCCTGCTCGGCTAATTACAACCAAGCCCGGAATTTTCGGTCGGTAAGAATGGTACGTGTCGTTTACCACTTGCCTAAAATTTCCGGATTGTCGCGCCGCGCTAGATTGGATGCTAGTTACAACATGAAACTGGTACGAAACTCCAGAAACTTGTAAATATGGTAAACGAATTCCCATTTGGAAAGTCCAAATCGGGAAAACAGGACTACCTTTTCAGAATTTCCGTTTGTCCCGGGAATTTTCTAGTCGGAAGAAGCAAATAATCGTTTATTACCATTGTGACATCCCAACCGGAATTTGTAGTAAATGGTAAACAACCTATATTTCCAAGATCTCACAAAATAGGCACCCAATTCATTTTTTAGCCCCTAAGGATACCAGAACTGTGAGTAGATATAATCTGAGAAAACCTCTTCCAAGCATAAGGTAGTATCCGGAGACAGGAGCTTCTGCCGCACACAACGCTCAAGTTCTTTTAAAACGCATTTAATTCCGTATCATGATTAGAATATTGACTTGTAAATATTATATGGTAGGACATAGTTTTGATTAGTAATTAAAAATTGTATTATAACCCTGTAATTCATTTTTTTTTTTTTTGCTACAATTAGGTTAATAAACGGTCTTTAGTATTTTTTATTTTTGTTTTTTACAGGTTTGTGAAAAGCCGTCCAACATTAAAAGTAGCTCCGGAATCTTTGCTAAAGAGGGATTTTTTTCTTTTTGTTAAATCACACGCGCATAGCATGTGATTCAAGTGGTAAAAGGAAAAAAAGAGAAAAGAGAAAGAAGGAAGAAAAAAGAAAAAGGAAGAAAGAAGGAAAGTGAAAAACGGGAAGAGCTGCCCATGACACTTCGCGGTCATGCCTTATATACGGGAGGCACTGCTCGGCTTTTCAGGGGCGCGCCTTCGTTTGCAATCCGCGGAAAGGGAACCACTCCCAACGACTGTAGCGAGCGCTTCTCCTGTGTGTTATAACTTATTTTGCGAAGAAGGGACATTTACTATCACTGTTTTATCATTTGATGCGGTTTTTGGGCTTGCTGCAGTGTTGAATCAGCGGCGAATCTCCGGATTAGGAGCGGCGGCAGGCGTTTGGTGACGACTGTGGCCATTTGCCTTGTAACATTCGGCGCAAGTGTGAAGAAAAAATAAGGCCAAAAGATGCAGCAACAAACCCAGAGCCACGGTCAGAACGAAATAGAAGCTCTCAGGCAAGAAGCTGAAGTACTCAAGGCGCAGATCAGGGTAAGTATATACTGTGTTGCTACATAACAACCCCGCAAGTGGGTGAAACATCGAAGGCAGAGATGACAAAGTTTGATCGCTTTCGAAAATGTGGTATTTACGCTGTATACAATCATAAACCGCTCGGTCTAGCCCAAATGCGAGCATATTTTCGAAATATGTCGCATTTTGGTCTTTTACATGTACACTGTGTCTTTTTAACGCCGTTTTGTTGTCGGTGATCGCGAAATCGTTCGTCGTTGGTGGGGGTCGCCATTAGATGTCTCAATCGAATGCCACGCGATCTATGCCAGTGTATGCAGTATTGTTTCACCGAAATATAGATTAGAATTCTAATATCGTTCCAAGTTAAAGAATTTGTGCCTTTTCGCGCTGTATTGATTCGATTTAACCCGTAAAAGCTCGGTTTATGCCAAGCAAGTTATTCTTGCTGTGTGTTTACTGTTAGCCGGGAGCAGTTTTCAATATCCCTAAAGAATATTGTATTCATTAAGCTTATAGCTTAGGCCGCAACAGAAGGAAGGAAAGTATGCTTGTGATACAACTTAAACGCTGTCTGTGAGAGTTTGTTATCACGATTAGCTGATAAAGTGGAGTAAAACTTCGAATATGTGGATCAAGGTCGAAATTTTACTGTAGCTAATCTGCCATGACAAGTTAGCATCGTCGCAGTAGAAACTCGATTGCAGCTTGATCATTAAAAAAATGGCAAAGCTAATGTTGTCGAAAGCAACGTCAGAAAAATTAGATTTGCCTATTCAGACCGGTTTCGAACCTCGTTAATTTCGTTAAGGCTTAGTTTGGCCTGGACTTGGTCAAGGAAGGTTAAAAACATGTGCTTAAAATCGATTACGGTGCGATATTTCGTCGTCCAGGTTTTGAGTTTGTGTCGCTCGCTCCTTGATTACAATATCTTTTTGCGTTATAGTTGGTGGCGTTTAAAACGATCAAAGGAAGAAAAACTTTTACCTTGGGTTTTGAAATAATTTCTGTATCTGAAGCGATTCCCTCACGCGCGAGAATGTTTTTTTTACATCCTCGAGACGTTCGAAATTGAAAGCTCGTTCCTTTTGTGTTCGCTCTAGATGAACGAAACGGAAGCAAGTTATAATGGATTGTCGTATCCTTTCTTACTGCTTGTGGAATAGCATCTATCTCTTCGTCAAACTATAGCAGAGCTGAATTAAAAACGATTCTTCTGAGCTTAGTGTAGGAAGGCAAGAAAACAGAACAAACATTTTTTCTTTCAAAGATTAAATAGCTTTTATAAGTTTGTCCCCAATTTGCGACGGATAATCATGCGTTCATGAATCATGACGCGATTTTCTCCTTTCCAAAGGTGTGTCCGTGGTTTTTACTCATCGTTTCTTTGGTTGTATCCTAGGAATTAAAAATTCTTCGTTTGTTAACGTCTGTAGCGGGTATATGTTCTTCAAGGTCTTTTATCATAAACGCAAACAGTTGTTTTTTTTATCTGAAATAAACAATGCAGCTTTGCTATGAACTTCCAGCTCGCTGTTCCTTCTAAAAAGACAAAATTGCTTTTTACAGAGTTCCTTTTTTTCTTCTGTTAAGTTATGATTTGAATGGTGTGGTATCTTGCACTGTGTAAACCATGATGTGAGATGTTTTTTGCATGATATTGAGTACTCATTGCTCTTATAGCCTGAACGAGGTTGGTTAGATCCGTTGAAGACCTGGAGTTCCGTGTTATGTGTTTACCGTATTTCCTCTTAACAGAAATCAGTTTCATGTTAACTAAAGTGAAAGAATTATTTTGACCAAAAAAGCAAGGTTTTAGGCCTAAAAAATGAAATTTTGATTGCATGTTTCAATTGGCCGTGAGACGTAGCAATCCATTGGCCACAAACATATCAATGGGGAAGTGTTGCTATTATTTGTGACTAAGCAAAATTCACGTGACTTACTTACTGCTCACATGTTTTATGGCTTATACTTGTTAAAAATCGCTATTTTTTTAGACAACCATTTGAAGATTTGAACTGGGTTACATAACGTTATCTTGGTGATGCTTGAAATATATATGGGTAGAATGGCTCTCGTAACAGTGTTACCCTTCATTTGATGTTTTGTTCTTGTCCTTCAGATTTTACCAGATTAGTTTATTTGATATTCAATGTTATAGCAGTGGGGTGTACAGTATACTGATTTATGTCTCTGTAAAATGTTGACTTTGAGAGGTGAAGCTTGCTGAAATCTTTATGTCGAGCCAGATTGTCACTTTGATCTGTATCTTCACCCATTTTGGGTGGATGCGAGGTGACTCAATTTGGCTATTAGTGGTGTGTGAGAAACAGAGTTTGATGTAGGCCCTCTTGAAGGCTCTCAAGATAGCAAAATTAAATTGTAGCCATGGAAATGTCTAGTTTGCCAAAGGAAATGTGGACCAACTTAAAGAGGCCAGTTTTGTTTTTTTGAGCAGAGAAGTCTGGCCACCATTGCATTAATGCACGTTCATGTACCTTTGATATTCACTGGGTATTGTCAGGAGTGGGGCGCATTTTTGTTTGGTGTTACTGTGTACGAATCACCCAGGTGGCACTTCAGTCTTGACACTTCAATTATTATTTTGGGGCTGTATGGTATAAGCTCTTACAAAGAAGATGGAGTTTACATAATGGTCCTGGTCAACGGGATAATTTCGAATGCATACTTTTACAGTGTGCAAATTTTACGGACTGTACTTTATAATGTGTTAACTTTTGTATTTGCAGGATGCAAGAAAAGCAGTATGTGACACATCACTGGCGCAAGTAAGTTTACGATGATATTGGCTTCATTGCAGTTTAAAAAGCAGGATACTAGAAAAATTGCTGGTCATTGTTTTGAAGGAGGCAAATAATGAATGTAACAGTGCCTAGTGACATAAAATAGGCATTTCCGCTTCCTTTTGATATGCACATACATAATTAATTGTCAGTATAACCTGATGGAAATTGTCTCAAGTAGTTGTTTGTAAACCCGTCATTAATTGGTTCAAACACATTGTCCGCCTATATCCCTTGGTGAGTTTTACCCACAGACATGACAGAGCTTTGCAAAAGTTATGACTAAAATCTACAGTCAGCTCTTTCTAAACGGATACAGTCTAACTTCTCCTTACGGACACCTCTCTTACAGACAGTTTGTTTGGTCCCAGAAAGAACAAAAATCTTGCATTCCCTACTTCTATTATACGAACACTTCTGTGAAGTGGACACTTGGTTCTGTTCCTTTGGTGTCCGTATTAAAGAGGTTTGACTGTACCTCTCTTAGACAAACACCTGGTGTTGGTTCCTGCTGTTTTTCAGTCGTTTTATTTTAACTATGCTCCCCATAAGGCGGACACTGGATTCTTTTGAAACTGTCAACGAATGCTAAAGAATTGCTTTATGCAGTGAAAGATACCTCTAAATGGAAATATAGGTGCTTTACACAATAGTAAATTATGCTATTAGACCACAAAGCCTTGAATGTTTGCTTGTAATGAATGTTTGATTGCATAATAAGAAACTGATTCCACTTTTCTGTTATGGTGTTCCAGTTTTAGCTGTTTTGCATAAGTTAACAGACATGCATTCATCGCAAGTGGGTTCAGCTTAAGTTTTTACTGGTGTCACTTTACCTTGTCTCTCTAGAAACCGGACACCTATCTGAGACGGACAGTTGCGTCAATGCTGTAGATGTCCGACTTGTAGAGAGTTGACTGTAGTGCTTAATTTAATAACTTTGTCATAGTAAAGTGCTTTTATTTATCTTCCAGGTAACACACAATGTCGAACCTGTTGGTAGAATACAGATGAGAACTAGGAGAACACTCCGAGGTCACTTGGCAAAAATATATGCTATGCACTGGGCAACCGACTCAAGGTAGGTGGCTGTTGGCTTGGTGATGTGCGAGGTTTCCTCTTGGAAATGTTTTCCGTAGTGTCAGAACCAATTTCTGTTGACGCAAACTTTCTTTTTCATTTCAGAAATTTAGTAAGTGCTTCTCAAGATGGAAAACTTATTGTATGGGATTCTTACACAACAAACAAGGTATTTGTCATGATTTTTTCCAACATACTAAGCTGCTGAAAAATGCAGCAATAAATAGATTTAGTTTAAAACTATGGTAGTGGCTTTCAGGATTGAGCTTGTGCTAATTCAGTTGGGCTTATTAACTTTCTTCCCCTGAAAAGGGGAGCTTATTAGAGGATTTGGTTAGTTTCAGCTGTGAACTGATAATTATGGCTTTCCTTCCCTCCCCCAGGTTCATGCGATACCTCTTCGATCCAGCTGGGTAATGACCTGTGCTTATGCGCCGTCTGGAAATTATGTAGCATGTGGTAAGGTTGTGTTCTTTTTTGGGGGGGAGACATATTTTTAAAGTTCACAGTTCTTGATTCAACTTATCTATGGACCAAAATCAGTTAGAAAAAATTCCCTGTTACATACATTTCAAGCCATGATGAATTCCTTCAACATTTCACATTGCATTTTGACAACTTTCTCCACCGCTGTCAAAGTATACTTTTGTCAAAACAAGAAAGAAGTATTTATTTGGGTAAAGGGGTCAATGGGTTTATATTTACTGTTTTTATAATGTTTGGTTGTCAGGTGGTTTGGACAACATCTGCTCAATTTACAGTCTAAAAACAAGAGAAGGAAATGTTAGAGTCAGTCGAGAGTTACCGGGACATACAGGTATGCAATGTCACCATAGAGGTGGAAAAGTTTATACTGTAAATGTTAAGACAACCACTTTCATATGGCCCTGGAGTTTCACCACGTTTTCATACTAATATTTCTGTTTTCTCATTTTATAGGATACTTGTCATGTTGTCGTTTTACAGATGACAATCAGATTCTTACTAGTTCTGGAGATATGACCTGGTATGTTGGTTGATGCTATGTGAAGATAGTAGTATTGTACTGGGAATCAGCTGAGATTAAATGATCAATTATCCAAAATAATCAGATTGACCCAGCTGAAAACTCTTTCAAGTCAATAAAGGGAATCGAGCATGGCCGCTGCACCTTGGTGTAGAATGAGAGGAAAACAAGAAATGTATCAGAAAAGGGTGATGGATGGATTATTGCTACAATATGAGTCAATCACAAAAAGAACACAAGCTCTTATTACTTTTATTTGTTGTCAATATTTTTTTGTTCTTCCCCAATAATCGATTTAACAGTTTGCATAGTTGCATCGCTTAAGGTTTTTTGATCAATGGTCGATCATAATCAATGATCAGCACATCACTAGATGATAGATTCAGAGAAAAGTAAAAGATGCTCTTACAATGGCTTTGTCTAACGCCATGCTCCAAGGAAAACTGAAAGGAACCCAGTGCTCTGAAACTGTAAAATCTAGGGTGTCCATCATTATAATCATTATGATTTGTATGAAACTAAGATTTTCTAGTTGCTTGAGAGCAAAAGCTGGGCGCTGGGGGTCATAAGGCTCTGCCAAAGCACAGCCCTGCTGTCAATTGGCAACACCGGAGAACTTTTCCCATAAGGTGGCTATGGTTACTGAAAGAGAAGCCAACTACTATTTGGGATTTTACCAAAGGTATCAATGATAAATGAAAAATAAGTTAGGGACTGATATGTTTTTAAAGCTTGTTTCCACATAAGGGCCATGATTTCTCTGATTGTTAAGACTGCCCACGATCCATACGCTCATTAAGGTTGACTGTGTTGTTTGTTGTGATGGTAAAGGTGAAGTTTGTAGTGATTTGTCACAATGACAGGTGTATTCTTTTTTGTCTTTAGTGCGCTTTGGGATATTGAAACTGGGCAACAAACTACGACATTCAGTGGACACACTGGAGATGTCATGAGTCTATCATTATCCCCTGACAGCAAGTCTTTTGTATCTGGAGCCTGTGATGCCTCAGCGAAGGTATTAACCTTGACACCTTTATGGATACACCATATATAAGCCTTACTTCATGGGGGTCAGGTTGTTATGTGCTTTTACTGAAGGGATGAATCCAGTTTGTGTTCATCTCTTTACTGTTGTTAATCTGTTGTTACGTGTTGCTCTCCATGGGTAATGCTACTACTTCTAGGAAATTTGGGGGGAGTTTTGTTCTTTTAGTTCCGGGAAATATACATTAACATTACTTTCCTGTTCTTTAGCTGTGGAGTATACAAGATGGTATCTGTAAGCAAACTTTTACTGGACACGAATCAGACATCAATGCAGTAGCAGTAAGTATTCAGAACATTTTTTCATAAGAGTCTTGAAGATTCACTTTTTGTCTCAGCTGTGTATGTTGTCATGTTTGTGTACGAAAGCTTGTTTTCTTTAGCATTCATGCTGATTTTCTATTGTGTTTTTAGTACTTCCCCAATGGATCAGCTTTTGCAACAGGATCTGATGATGCCACATGTAGGCTGTTTGACGTCCGCGCTGATCAGGTGAGGCTACACTTTTAGTTAAGTTCCCTTCCATCAGCGTGCAATGAAAGTGGTGTCCAAAGCCCGGAGCAAGTGGATTTTGCTATCAGGCCGGGGATTCAAATTGCAGAAGAACTGCAATCAACCAGGCTGGTCAGAAAGGCAAACTGTAACTCTGACTTTCTTTGCACCAAGGCTGCGACGTAGATGTAATTTAACTGTAGTTAGTACATTCTGTATCATCTGTAAAGCAATGCTTGTATCCTTGTTCTGGTTGTTGTGGGCCCCTAATGGATTGAACAAATTACCAGAGGTGTGTTTCGAATTTCCCTTCATCTTGATTGGCAAATCAAGAATGGCTTTTTAAGAGACCAATCTTGGTGCGTACTCAAATCCTGGTACACAGGTGGGGGCCCAGAACGAAGATTTCACAGGCAGATAAAACCAGAGTTTAGTTTCGTCTATGACGCAGGCTACTTTGCACCCTCCCTTTTGTGCAGTATTTATCGTCGGTTGGAATGAGTCAGTCTCCTACATAGACGTTTGGCAATCTTGAAGCAGTTAATCTGTTTCTAATCCACTGTGCTTTGTTTTGTTTTGTCAAAAATAGGAGCTCATGGTGTATGCCCATGACAATATTATCTGTGGAATTACCTCAGTGGCCTTCTCCAAGAGTGGCCGTCTGCTGTTAGCAGGATATGATGATTTCAACTGCAATGTGTGGGACACATTGAAAGGAGAGAGAGCCGGAGTATTAGCAGGACACGACAACCGTGTCAGTTGTCTGGGTGTTACTGAAGACGGAATGGCTGTTTCCACAGGAAGCTGGGATAGTTTCTTGAAGATATGGAACTGATCTGGTGAACCCCCTCCCTCCCCTCCCTACTTCTAAGAGCAAAGTTTTAGTGTTTATATTTTATATATTGCGATATAAGTTGTGGTTTTCATTGGATGGTGCAAGCCTTGAATGACGTGTACACTGCTTGTCTGTGTCGCCATTGCCTGTCAATGAATTATTGTATTTTAGATCTTACACTTAAAGAGACAGTATTTGTGATGCTGTCCTTTACATTTCACCAAGGGACGTTTGAGTCACCTTGTATCGCAAAAACAACAACCTTACTTAGATTTGTGCGAGCAGAAGATGCACATTGTAATGAATTGTCAATGTAAAAAATTAAATTTCTTGCAGATCTACATAGATGACTATACTTATACTATTAGGTATTAATTAGGAAAATGATACATGATTTACATTTTGGTTTTTCTCAAATAATTTACCTGCGGCAGAAGTGACTGCTATAAACTATAAGAGAGTTACTATAAAGTATTTCTGCCAATAACTATAATGTGCACAAATATAAAGTTTTGTTTTCTGGTCTGTGTATTCTGCTCCTGTCGCTTCAGAAATTGTGAATATGAATATTGATATTATGTGTCAACTTTGTCATGATGCTATGTGTAAAAAAATAACTGTGCAAACAACAGCAGCAGTGGGTCGAAGGAACTGGAATCGCTCAACTAACACAAATCCCTATCCTTGTTAATCTCGAAAGTTTCTTTTAATCTCCCTAAGTGTTTGACAGGTTGTGGAGTAATTTTCAGGGCTCTGCCTAAACACTGCCTGGTTGCGCATCCTTGATTTTTAACCCTTCAGTCACAAAATCCGCACATTCTCCATATTGTTCTACATGGATTTGTGATGGAGTAATACTGGAATCAAGGTGGCTAGTAATGTCTTGTTTGATGAAGCAGCGGTGGTTTGGCAAAAAATGAATGCTGATTACATAAAGAGACCTTAATATATAAAATGCTTTGATGAGTAACTTGGTTTTGAATTAGCACTTGAAGAAAAAGAATCCATCGGCTAGATGCAATTTTTCTTTTCCTTGATTAAAACCTTTGGAAAGGGTGGCTGTGAAACTTGCATTAGGTTGAAAAAAGATGCTCTCCTGTCGCCTCATGTGCAGGTCTTGCTTACACACTTTACTTCCCGAATTTTGTTTGTTGGTTTTAAACAAATACCTGTTAGGTGACAACTTTTTCCAGTTCCAAGAGAGACCAGAAAAAAACATGTCCGTAAGATTTTTTTTCCGTTTAGGTCTAATTCCATGGACTGCATGTTTTTCTTTGCCTCAGTCGTGACAGGACAAGCTTATCTTTCTGTTTTGTAATACCAGTTCATCTCTACCCTTTGCTGTTGTCATGCTTAAGCGGAGTAACTCGTAGGGTATGTTACTGTTGGTAGCAGTCAATGGCCTAAAGATGTTATTCTGGTCGTGAAACCGACTTTATATTGTCATTGTGAAATGTGAGTCAATAAAGATCAATTCTTCAATGTAACTTGTGCGGTCTACACATAGTGCATCTCATTTATTCGGGAGTCAAAGTTTTTCGAAGTCGCCTTTTAGGGACCTGAAATTATAAAATGGTCAAGTTATGTTTTTTTGATAGGTCGCGCGAGGAGAACACGCGTGGGCCTCCCAATCGCGTCCTCTAGTTTTCTTTCCTCAAAACTGGCGCCTGCTACGCAGGCTAACAAATAACCGAAGTAAAACAACAAAACACTGGGTAAAGTCGCCCTTAAACCACCTCAAATTTAAAATGGTCACTTTACATGAATATTGGTGGCCAAGACATGAAAATATAACACAACGAACACAACCTAAACAACACCACCAATTTGTGTAAAGTCGCCTTTTCATGGGGGGACCTGAAATTGTGAAATGGTCAACAGACAATAATGTTGTTAGCCAAGACAAAAACAAACAAACAAACAAAAAAGAGAAAAGAAAAACACTTTGGGTGATACTACATGAGGGTTTGACTAAGTCCAAAGGAAATGGCTCAACCTCGTACCTCGTTCCCAGGGCTTTTCCCTAAAACAAATGGGAGGGGAAAATCCCTGGGGACGAGGTTGGAAATAACTGACCAACTACAGTTGACTGGTGTTACTACAGACATCCTCGGCGCGCGCGGGGGGAGATTTAGTCTCCCTAATAGCGAGAGTCCGTAATAGCGGGGTACGAGAGAAACAAAAATTTCTCTGTACATGTAAGTCCCACAGGCATTGTAGTTTCTACAATTATTTACTTATTTTAACTATGGACAGAAAAAGATTAAAGATAATAAGATTATAAATGTGCTGTATTATTACTTCCAAGCTCCTTCAATCACAAGGGATACATAAGAAGGGCTTAAAAAGCAAACGGAAACTCATCCAATAACGTGGATGGCTATGAATGTTAACTTGCTGTCAAATACGTTTATTATTTTTCTTGGCAGCTCTCTATCACAGACGTGCTGCACAGTGTACTCATCATGGTAACTGAAACCTGTCTAACAACTTTGACAGTAGAGTGTTACAATAAAGCAAAATGTTTGTAAGCTCTAAAAATGCTGTACAGTACAGTCATTTGTTGACTCTTTTACAAAGAAGCGGTCGATAGTGTTTTGTGTCATTTTTTCCTTTATTGTAACGTCGCTTTATTCTTTATGTTATGTGAGTCAGGATTTTTGACGAAGTACTCAAGTGTCCGCTATAGCGAGAGAAAAAACAAGTGAAATGACGCGCTTGGGGGTAGAAAAAGGCCCACATTTCCGTAATAGCGAGAGTTTGTTTCAGTCATTTCTTTATGCGTTTCGCCATGGAGGTGGCTCTTGTCCGTAATAGCGAGGTGACCGCAAGGCGAGAGTCGACTGTATTGCTATTGATTTGAAGGTTTTCGCGCCATTTTAAAGCTTTTAATAGATCCCCTTTAATATGCCCGGACAACAAGGGAAGAAGGGACAAGTTATTTAGAAAATGGAGCATTAATACTATTCCGTGCCAATATTCATCCCTCTTCAGCCTTAGAAAGACCATAAACACAACTAATAAAAGCAGTTTCTGCTTGGCACACGGCCTCCGAAATTGGCAACTTTCCGGTGCTGCAATTTTAGTCGCCAAAATGTTTTTCTACTCACCATGGCAATCTAAATGGCACATAACATCCTGCTATATTTGTCGGAACTGGGCAACGCCAGGCCAGATTATGGAAAAGGAATATCCCCAGATCCTTTTCTTCTTTAGACAACGAAATCATGTTAGGCCCAAGCTGGTACTTAAAAATGGTAGCGTCTTTTCTTGTTAGTTATACGAAAATGTTTGCGATTTTACGCGGGATGACTTATGGTCAGCCAGCGTCATAAATTCGGTTGCGCATTCCTTTCGTATTTTTCTTTGCAGTCAAAAATTTCCTTGTTTTTTTTAACTTTCGCGTATCCAATGCCCGTCCCGAAAAATTGTTTGATTTTTACTGGCTGCAACTTCGAATAATGTGCGAGTCAGATTGGATTGCACAAGCAGAAAAAAGATATTGCGTCAGCAAAGGAGCGAAAAGTAAGATTACTGCGTAGAGGAGGACAAAGTCAAGGCTATGACCGAACTTGCATGTAAAGCGCCCGGCTGCCTGACCTTGGGTGACTGAAAATATTGTCCAGGTCGCCCAGTTAAAGTGAAAAAGCTAGAATTTATTACTTGCGACTTCGTAGCTCGCTTGTATGAACGTGACAAGGTGCACATTTTTCGATTTTGACAGCTTTTCAAAATAGCATTGAATTTTTTTTAAAAAATTAGGATGGTTCATTGGTTAGTTTTTCAAAAGAAATTGTTACTTCTGCTCTGACAGGAGTAAAGTACTTTCGGCGACGTAAAACAGAAGTTTTGTATTTTAAAAAATCTCCTAATAAACACGGGTGTCATCTCAGTTCTATGATAATGAGATATTTTTACCTGTTTTTTACTGCTCGGCGAGGCTAAAACATAACTTAAGATTTTTATTCCAGTAGAATATGATGCATAAAAAACGAAAACATACGAGTATTTTTTGTGATTGTTCTAGAAAAAGGTATGTAAATCTATTCTTTGGTGTCGTGACGAGTCATTACGTATCACGTACTACAAATAAATACGCAAAAGCTAAATTTATCGGTCAAAGTAGAGCTACTTGGCTACCGAATCCACAAAAAGCTCATTTGTCCTAAACATTTCACCGATAATATAAAACGACGACTTTCCAACAAGAATATCTATTCAAGAGAGGGAATAGTTTTGCGGCGGCAACGGTTTCGTTGAAATTCACACGAGCTTTCCAGAAAAGCTCCACGAATTTTCTTTTCAACCTAAACGATTAGTAAAAAAATAGTCTCCTTATTTTTGACCCAAACATCTTTATAAAAATTAGATAAACAGACCACAATCTTACTTGCTGACTCCTCTGTCTCCTGTGTCCCTTGTGTCCCTTGTGTCCCTTGTGTGCCATGTGTCCCGGCTTGTGCCCCTTGTGTCCCCTTATGTCCCCTGTCCCCTTGTGTCCCTTGTTTCCCCTGTGTCCCCTTGGGTCCCCTTGTTCCCTCTTGTGTCCCCTGTCCCCATGTGTCCCCTGTGTCTCCTGTGTCCCCTGTGTCCCCTTGTGTCCCTTGTGTCCCTTTGTGTCAATTGTGTCCCCTTGTGTCCCCTTGTGTCCTCTGTGTCCCCTTGTGTACCCTGTGTCCCCTTGTGTCCCCTGTGTCCCCCTGTGTCCCCTTTCCCCCTGTGTCCCCTTGAATCCCTTATTTTCCCTGTTTCCCCTTGTGTCTCCTTGTGTCCCCTTTTGTCCCCTGTGTCCCCTTGTGTCCCCTTTTGTCCTCTGTGTCCCCTTGTGTCTCATGTGTCCTCTTGTGTCCCTTGTGTCCCCTTGTATATTCTGTGTCCCTTGTGTCCCCTGTGTTTCCTTTTCCATTTAAAAAACTTGAAATATTTGGCTTCGTTGCCCTTGCTTCTTATGTGGCGTAAAAACTTCGATGGGTTTCATTTTTTTTTATGACAACATGACGGCTTTTTTCTAACGCTCAGGAGGTTAAAGGATGTGATTTTTCATGAAAATAAAAAATCAAAACACAAAGTTCTGCTTGACTTGCTGAGAAAATAATTTGATTAATTTTTAACAGTCAACTAACAGTTCACTGATTTATTAATTTCGCCGACTAACTTGGAGACCTGGGCTTCCCAGCTAAAATGTTTGGGAGCCCGAAAGGCTCCCCGAAAGTTTTATATGGGCGACCATCCTTTAGCCCTTGGCACCTCAGCTTAAATGCTTAGGAGGGCTCCCTTGAAATTTTCCTTAGAGCACAGCTTTGCGTCCTGAAGTTATTGGAAGTCTGATACGTTACATGCTGTGATTGTATGTTGAAGTACATTTATTGGGGATATTAGTAAAGCCGGAAAGCAAATGTTAACATATATGGTAGTAATATCGATGTAAGTTTGTTTTGAGGAGCAAAGGACCCTTGTGTGTAACTCATCTTCTAGTGTATTGAACAGAACATCTCCGTCTCTCCTGCACACATTTGTTGTATACACTACTCAACTTTCCAGTGCCATTCTACATAATTATTACTTACGCCAACACATCCCGCGTAAACGCCTTCAGGCGTCTTCTTGTGTAAAATGAAATTCCACGTTGCTCCAGTTAAAGACGGAAAATAAATCTTCTTGCAGGCTACGACAGTCACCTTGGGAATTTATAACTCTACATTATTTTGCATCATCAGCGTAAGGCGGAAGTATGGGTCCTTGTGGTAAACTTGAGCTGATTTTATTGATGTAAATGAGAAAGAGAATAGGGCCAATCAGGACACCCTGTAGGACACCCGATGTAACTGGTTTCCAGCAACACAATGGCGTCTGTTTGTTAGATAATCTGCAACCCAGGTTAGTAGGGGATCCCGGAAACCGTAGTACCTCAGTTTGAAGAGTAGCTTCTGATGAGGCACTCTGTCAAATGCTTTCGCCATGTCCAAATATATCATGTATATTTTACCACCATTATCCCGCGATAAAGCCAAGAAATTAACGTGTTGTATTAACCGAGATACACAAGATCTATTGGGTCGGAAGCCTTGTTGGAGAGGATTTAGGAGTGGGTAGACTGGGTTAACATGATTACAAATTCTAAGACACATTTCTCCAGCACCTAAGACAGAATTGAAAGTAGTGCAATGCTTCTGTAGTTAGACGCAATGTTCTTGGGACCTGACTTATGAACCGGAATAAGCTTGGCCTTCCAGCTAATCGGGAAAATTTTATTCCATTGAAGAGTGATTGGTTGAATAACCAGGTGAGTAGGGCTGCAATGTCATCAGCAAGTTCTTTTAAAACTCTAGCAGTTACATCATCTGGCCCTGGTTTCAGATTCGAGTTCTTGTCCGATTTCTTGTCCGATTTCATGTCCAGTTTTTTGTTCGATTTTGTGTCCGATTTCCTGTCCGATTTCTCGTCCGATTTCATGTCCGATTTCTTGTCCGATCTTTTGTCCAATTTTTTTGTCCGATTTCTTGTCCAATTTTCATGTCTGATTTCATGTCCGATTTCTTATCCGATCTTTCGTCCGATTTTTGGTCCGATTTCCTGTCCGATTTTCATGTCGGAATTCTTCTCCGATTTCTTGTCCGATTTTTATGTCCAATGTCTTGTCCGGATCTTTTGTCCGATCTCATGTCCGATTTCTTGTCCGATTTTTTGTCCGCCGATTTTCCTGTCCAATGTCTTGTCCGGATCTTTTGTCCGATCTCATGTCCGATTTCTTGTCCGAAATTTTTGTCCGATTTTCATGTCCGATCTTTTGTCCGATTTTTGTCCGATTTTTTTGTCCATTGTTTTTGCTTTCTTGTCCGATCTTTCGTTCGATTTTCATGTCCGATTTCATGTCCGAACTTTTGTGCGCTTTTTTTCCGATTTCTTGTCTGATTTCTTGTCCGATTTCCTAAAGACAAATACCCAAAGAACTGATCAGTTTAAGAAAGAAGTCTTTTTGGACTAGTAGTAGAAAGTGAAACAACTGATAACTCGTTCAAGATGGGAACAATAGGATGTAGGGCAGGAGGCGGAGGTTCGCTATTAGGTGGGCTGAAGATGGAATGAAATAGTCATTGAAAAGGTTGGCTTTAGCAAGAGTGTCGTTCAGGAAAAGTAGCTCATGATCACAAGACGACGCTATTTTTATCCATTGCTGATCCAAAAACACATAGACCTACGATCCTTCAAGAAAATAAAATGGATAAGCAAACCGCCCTTCCTCCCGAAATCAAGAATGCGGTGTGCATAAGAGCGGAGACAACTTAAATCCTGCGAATTATAGACCTATCTCGCTAATATGCAAAGCGACTCAAGATCTCGAACATACTGTCCACAGCAACGCGATAAAACATTTGCAACAAAACCGAAGTGCAACATGGCCTTATAAGCAAAACAATATACGGTAACACATCCAGTATTGATTTTGATGATTGACGATGAGGCAAAGACTATTCAAGATGGAAAGTCATGCTCGATTTTCAGCTTTCGATAAGGTCGCTCGCAAACGTCTCTTAGGTAAGTTACAGATTTTATGGTGTTCGTAGTCTCGTGAGTAATTGGTTTGAATCATTATTTACGAACCACACTCAATGTCTGTTCTCTGTGATGACAAATTCTCCATCCCTTCACTATTGACATCAGGGTTTCCGCAAGGTACAGTTTAGGGCCACTACTATTTCTCCTTCAAGTCAACGATCTGTCTGACAACTTAAAATCCTTAGTCAGGCTATTTGATGACGATCCATTGCCGTGTGGTGTCATCTCAACCGAGAGAATCAAGCGATAATACCGATGACGTGTCAATAACCCTGGGCCCAGTTGAAAATTTGCTTCAGCCAATCAGTGTTTATTTTATTCTGTTTAATGACACGTCATCCGGATAATTTTCTGTGCTATTTTTAGAGCTTCCAATCCAACTTGTCAAAAAGTCGCGAAATGTCGGCTGTTTTCTCAAATCTGATTCAAATCTCGGATAACCCTGCGTTATTTTAACCCCGGAACAACTCGTTCGCGATTAGCGGAAAATTTTGGAAGAATCAGGAGCTGCGCAGATCTGGGGAAAACGTCATCAGAATGGTTCTCAGACGTCATTTCGCAAAATCCAGTGAAGTGTCGCGAAATGCCGGATGTTTTCCAGGATACGCAGGCTAGCTAGAGGAAGGTCATTTGAACCAACGACAAACTCAACCCACATACGGTCTTTCCTCTAGCCTGAGTAGCATGGCGGTTTTGGCTGGAGAATGGTGAAATCGCCGCTGGCTCTCAAAAACGCAAAAAGATTGGGGCGACAAAACACGCTAGCTAGCTAGGACAATTTGAACCAACGACAAACTCAACCCATATACAACCTTTCCTCCGTAGTATGTAACCTGGCCATAATAGTCTGAAGGAAATTGCGGATGTTTAAACATCGACTTTTTTTAGCGACGCACTTCAACAGGAAGTGGACTTTTTTCATTATTGGGCCATGTTTATGCCAAAATTTTCGGGCAAATTGTCTGTATATAAAAACACTTGGCAACTGAAAGTGGTAGCGTCGAGGCAAATTACAGTGCGTCGACCAAACGAACCGAGGCTTTCCAAACAAAATTTGAGACAACAATTTTGAAATTAGCCAATCACAAGTCGAGATCTAAACAATGAAATTGCGCATAATTGTACTTTGAGCCAATTAATTCAAAATACGTTGCGAACTGTTTTTCTTAAGCATATAAAAAATAAGGAATCGTGACGTTTGTGTAAATCAAGCTGAAAAACGTTTTGATAACGTCTGGGTTTGCCGGAATCAAAGCCAGCAGAAAAGAAAGTGTATGAACGTATTTTCGTTTCAATTCCAAACGAATAAGAAAGAAAGTGATATGCGAATTCAGAAAGATTTTAAGACATCTTGGTGTTGACGTTATAATCTAAGTAAGGACGACATAGTTTCTGGTTAAGTATTTTCGAGGCCAGTTCAGAAAATGGGTGTGGAAAGTGACACTTTTCGGTCTGAAATTAAATAGGGGCAGGATTTGGAGAACCGGGCGGCGCACTCCAACAAGAATTCCCAGGGGTACCCCTCCCCCCGGAGTATACTTCATCTCACAAACTTCCAGAGAATTACGACAGCCTAAAAGCATCAGGTCATATTTTTCTTTAAATTTATGATTTATTCACACCCTTTCATTCTACAGAATTAAATCAACAGATGCCTGGAGGAGATAAAACCTAGAACCGTTGCAACAAAAGATGCTTGCCATATGTCGGGCCCGTTAACTTCGTTGAACTGTTAGGTTTTAGGGACTGAGTTTGTAGTTTGGAGTTCTGTCTGTTTACTCCAACGGGCGTCGGAACTTCTCCCCTGCAAACTTAGCGTTAGCACCCAGCTCTTCCTCAATTCTGTGGAACAAAAAATAGTACAATAAGATTTTAGCTGAAAATCCGATTTATTAAGAGAATACAAAATAGACGTTACTTCCAAACAGTAACAAGTACAGTTTTGTTGCTTTCAATAAGAGTAACACTTCTCTTTCCTGTTCTTTTTTGTGTTTTTATTGACCTCAACTTTGTCTCGTCCAGAAAAACGCTACAAATATTTTGGCCAATATCCAGCTATCCTGATCTCACGCTTAACGCACATGTTATAGAAAAATTAACAGCAGCGCAGGAAAGTACTGCCCAATAGCTTACATCCATCTTCAGAACAATATCTCTGAAGAAACTCGAACACTATACCTACCGTAATTAGGCAATATTATTTTAAACATATTTTTATTGGTAAAAAGTAGTCACCTGAGGAGCTGGTTGTATTTCGCCAAACGTTCAGATCTGCAGGGAGCTCCGGTTTTGATCTAGAACAAAAGAAACATTGCGAAAACTCTTCATTTGAGTGACATCACGCCAATCCTGGCCAATCACGATATGCCCAGACAAACGAATAAACCAATCAGATCTAAATACAACTACATAAAGTTAGCCTGCGCGCAGACGAAATTAAACTCTGGTTAACTCCGTCTGCGAAACAGCGCCGAAATCCTTGTTCTGGACTTCCAGCTGTGTACCCAGATTTGAGTACGCGCCACGATTGGCCAGTTAAAAAAGGCCTTAGTTTTGTTTGTCGTGATCGCCAATCAGGTTGAAGGGGAATTCGAAACGCACTTCCGGTAATCCGTTGAGTCCGTTGGGGGTCCAGAACAAGGATCTCTGCGCTGCTTCGCAGACGGTACTAATCAGAGTTTAGTTATCGTCTGCACGCAGGCTACATAAAGTCGGCTCAAGCGCGGGAAACGTACTACACGTAAGTCACCGCTTGTTCTTACAGCTGATTGGTCTACAAAGTGGCGTTAAATTTTTCAGCCAATCACAAAGGAAGCGACTCCATTGAGCACAAACAATGAACCGAGTAAGGCGTTATAAACATGGGTGGGTATTTTCATACAAATCACACCGCGAAAATGAAGCCTTCGACGCAGGGTATAACTCCCTGGCAAGGTGGAATAAATAAATAAAAAAACAATGATAAATGTTGAAGAGAAGCGCATTTGAAGCATTTACAGGTAGCACGAAACTAATATTTCTTAAGCATTGGTTCTGTTGAAGAAAAATTTCAAAATCTTATCGTACCTGACCAGCACACAGTCCTACTACCAAATCAGCAATGGTAGTATCTTCTGTTTCTCCACTACGGTGACTAACCATCACACCCCAGCCATTGCTCTGCGCCAGTTTACATCTGATAACACAAACAAACAAACAAACATTAACAGCTGTAAAGATACAAGGTTGTTTTGGGGAAAGATACTTTATTTTCTGTCTGACACAGGTGTCCCAATTTGCCCGCGAGGCATATCGCATTTACACACTTTTGTCTACAACACAGGACAAATTCTGACACCTAACCGTTCAATATTCTAACTCTGTTTAAAACGACCTTTGAACAGCTAGGCGTCTCAATTTTCGTACGCCGGTTAAGGTGGTTGCGTGTGAGCGTGTGAGCAGAATACATAAACGCACTAATTCAAACGGTTTAAAATAAGTACTGATAACAGCTACACACTCACACTATGGTCAACTGACCCTAACTGTGGTAATTGTCGAATCGCTCAGTGTGTTTTTCCCTCTTGGTTCCCATCAAGGGCATGATTCCTTTCGAAAACTTTCTTACAGAAGCAAGTGTTTTTAGTTAAGCCACAAGAAAGATACATAGTTTCGAAGTTCTCGCGCACCAATTCTTGCTTCCTAAACCAAGACCCAAGGTACCTCAAATAAGTTATATTCAGAATTTCCACAAGTCCCAAGATGGCTTGCTGCCATTTCAGTTTAAATTGCATGAAATTAAGGCTAGACACATGCAACAACTGTAAACATAAATGAAAACAGAACTTAAAAACAGTGTAAATTAAAGTTCTTAAATTGACATTGACTTTTAGGGAAAAAAAAACTTTCTTTTACAACATGTCATTCACCTCTTAATCTTATTACATCACTGTGTTCATATTATAATTGCATCACTGTTGTATCTGCTGCTTATGTCGCTACATAAGTGTGCGATACTCTTGCACCTTAAATGTAATAAGTACAAAACAAGGATACCGATAGTCTATTGAGAATTAATCACTTTTAGTAAAATCCACATAGTGGTCTATTATCAATGCTGCGTTCTGATTGGTTGAGCTACTACTAGGCTACATGTTATAGCCTATTAGTAGCGAAAAGCATGCGCTTTTTGGCGGCAAAAGAGGATTAAAGTCTAGCTTTAACTAGCTAAAATTTTTTTATTCTTGATATTTTTGACCAACTAGTTGGATTTTACTAAAACAATAATTATTCCTCTCGCCCTCATGGTCTCTGAGTCAATAGCCCATGAGGCCATTTGGGCTCGAGGAATAATAATTATTATAATTATTCAATAATTGTTAATTAATTACTTATATCTCACACTTACGCTTCAATGGATTCTGTAACTGAGCCAATCTGATTCACTTTCAGCAAAAGACAGTTGCAGGCTTTTTTCTCAACGGCCATTTTGATGCTACGAAGAAAAAGGAAAATATTCTTGGATATATTATTGCAACAGATAAAAACTCAAACATGGCACAATTTATTGTTGTAAAGAACATCACGAAACCTGCCTCAAAATACGTCAACTTCCCTTGTATCATTATTGTACCATACGAATGGATTTTCATTTTATAGTTACTTGACTTAAACTCACTGTTTTGGGTTTGTAACAGTGAGGTCATCTCTGAAAAGAAGAAGGAAAGAAAGACAAAACTAAGTTTCATGTCCATGACAAGTATTTTGGTTGAAGAAGGGCCAATTTAGCATACCAACGGATACTGTTAATTACGACCTATTTTTAACTAAATATTCCCTACACAAAAGATGCATTGTAACAGTTATCTCTACCCTGTAAATAAAGGGTGCCTAAAACAAACTAAAAAAATCCTAATTAATGCCTGACTCAGGACTTTATAGCAATGTTAATTTGACCTTGACAATCTCATGCTCTGAAAAATTTAGCACCCCGTCCCCCCCCCCCCATGTATCTCTTTCTCTCCCCTCCCTCCCAACCCTTGTGTATGCAATTTGGTTTACAGAGAAAGCCATTCAAAAGGGATGGTTCCTTACAGGGTTTTAACAAATCATCCTTTTTGCATACTCAAGGGGGTAGGGTAGGGGAGAGGGTGGTGGAGGGGGAGGAGGAGAGGGTGTTGCAAGGCAGAAAGCCCTTACCCAACAATCTGGATGGACACCTTCTGTGTCAGGGCTGTCCAATTTTCCCAGTCATCTTGGTCAAAAGCATCTTCAATGGACACCACTGAAAAGAAATCAAAGAAAGGAAATTTATTTTACCTGCTACAGTCATCTCTCTCCAAAACAGACACCCTCAGGGACCAGCCTCCACCATCCACTGTCTATCTTAAATGGTGTCTTTTGGACAGGGTTGACTCCATTTCAGTTACACTCCTTGCAAATGCTTGGGTTATTTTGCTGTATTTTTTTTTTGAATGAAGATAGCAATTCACTGTATATTGATTTGCTGAGTGTAAATTAATTTCGGTACCGGTGAATACTTCCTGGTAAAACCAAACACATATACCAGTATCCATATTATTATTGTTTTTTGTCTTTCTACTTATGTGAACATGTTTGGGTATCAGAAGTTCAGACCAGAAGTTACTTGCAAATTCTGCAGAGACACAAGAAGAACACTGCTGTTCCTAAAGTGCTTTTGCCATCAGCGACCTTCTCCATGCTAAGAGTGAATGAAAATAATATCTTTCTTTAAGTTAAAAGAACACAAGCCTTACCTGGATAATCAGCGATGAATCCTTCATACATTGCAGCCAACTGAACACCAGAAATCTGGAAATACGGAAAGTATCAGCATGCCTTTCCTTAGTTACATGTTTTAACGCTTAGAAAATACAGGTCAGAAGATTTTAAATGAATCTTAGCTACAGTAAACAGCCAACTTATGTTTTGATATGATTGTACACAGATTTCCAGGATTAATGTCTGGATTCCAAGGTGAAGTCAAAGTTACTTCTAAAGAAATTCTTTGGAGTCAATGATGTATTTAACATGCAGCACAAGCCAGATTTGGCTAATTCTGACCCTGTTTCAAGCAAAATAAATTTTGAGGAAGTTCTTACCCATTTTGAAGGATCTGAGTTTGGATTCTTGAAGTCCAGATCATACTTTCCTTCTTTGTAGAATTCTATTAAACAAAATTGAAACAACATTTCCCCAATTATATTTACCAAAAACATATAGAAAACATATACATACATACATGAACTTCATTTTCACACAAATTGTAGGGTAGCAAGAAAAGCTAAAAGTACTGAGCAACATCAACAAAATAAAAAAGAAACTTATTCAAAGATTGACATTAGTATATATATCTAACATGATTCTTGAGAATTTGCATTTTAGCCATATTAAAATAATTATTAATAGGAAGCAAATCATCAAAACAAGCTAAAGTCATACCAGAGGCAGCAACATCCATGCCAATTTTAATCTTATCGGTATAGCCTGCATTTGCAATAGCAATCTTCAATAACTCCAGTCCTGCAAAGTTAATTTACATGCCATACAAAAGTATTAATAATATTTTTTCCCATGTGGTACTAAAGTGGAACCTCCATATAACGAAGTTCTTTCAAGTTTCAAGTCCTTGGTATAACGAAAAATTTCTTCACCCCAGCAAGGGAACATATAAAACATGAAAAACAACCTCGATATAATGAAACCTTGTTACAGCAAACAAATTTTGCAGTCTCTTGGCACTTTCTCATATCAAGGTTCCACTGTACTGTACTGTGACCTAACCTTTTCGTTTTAATTCACTTTCCAGTTGTAAGTGCAGTTTTCAGCATTGTTTTGTAAATTCAAGGAAAACTCAAGCTCATAAAGTTGTAAAGGTAAATTTATAGAAATTCAGCAGGGTAAATATGCATGATTAGTTTCCAAATAATAATGATCCGTGTTTGAAATCCATGTTTGAAGAGGACATAAAAATGTCAGATAACAAGATTGTTTCTAATTTGGGATATCTAAGACTATGAAGTATGTTATAGCCTAACCTTCCCTGTTGTCCTGGATGTTGGGGGCAAAACCTCCCTCATCACCAACATTGGTAGCTGAAAAAAGTGAAAAAAAAAACAGAGATCAAAGACTTTAACTGTTACATCACAGTCAACACAAACACCTATAAATCATAAATTGACATTATTTCAGGTTGTTCCTCTTTGTACAGGAGTAGTTATAACAAAAATTAATGGATAAGTGAACTTGCTTTTAAAACTTAGAAATTCCTTTTTATGCTGGCAACCAGCACATTTGATCATAATGTTCCTCATACACATGTACTGGAGTCCCTTTTCTTAGGAAAAGTGATGAAACTGAATAACAGCAAGATAAGTTTATAAAAAATACCATCAATTCCATATTTCTTCTTCACTACGCTCTTGAGGTTCTGATAGATTTCTGCACCCATCCTCATTGCCTCGCTGAAACTACTTGCACCTTTTTAATAAAGATGAAAAACATACTTGGTCAACTCATTGGGTTATTCCAGAAAAAATCCACACCCCCCTGACGGATGGGGTCCTTTTTTAACCCCCCCTCTCACCTGGATTTCCTGAAGCACAAGACCCCCCCTCCCAACTGGATTTCCAAGGTGGAAGACCCCCCCCCCGCCTGGTTCCGGGAAAAAATAAAAGGCTTAAATTTAATTTATTTTTAATGAAAATACACGCAAAACACGTCTAAATGTTTTTGTTTTAATTTCTAAAGCTTCAGCTTATATTAAACTAAGAATTCTATCGCGTGTAACTAAAAAACGAAAGGAGCAAAAAACAAAAATGCGAACGACACCTGAACAGTGTTTACATAATTTCTTAGCTTATAAAAATCACTCTTAAGCTCTTGGCTGGGGCTCTGGATGCAGTAGAAATGTGTCAGGCGTTTGGCGCTCTTCGTGACAACAACGTTGCGACGAGTTCCTTCAGGCCCGTTCTTTAGTATCTTGTTTGCGTTTTCTGCTATAAAAGGACCTGTAAAGCAACTTAGATTATCATTTATGTCAGGTGAGAAATATATGAAGAAAACATTTTGACTATTTTCAGGGTCTGAAAGCGCTTAAGTGTCATCGAACTAAACGTTTGATTTGTATCAACTATCGGTCGAAATGACCCCTGCAGAAGACTTTTTTAAGGTCAACCCCTCCTCCCGCCTGGATTTCCGGAGTCTTCGACCCCCCCTCCCGCGAGAATTTCCAGAATCCCATCCGTCGGGGGTGTGTGGATTTTTTCTGGAACAACCCATTCACAGCTTTGTCTTAAGTTGTTGTTGTATGCTTCCATCAATACAGTGGATTATAATAAACACTACTTTGAACCAGTTAAAAAAATTTGGCAACACTTACCAGTTGGGAGCAGCATAAATTCCTGCATGGCAAGTTTATTTCCTGCGTGACTTCCACCATTGATGACATTAAATGCCGGAACAGGAAGGATGACTTCCTTGTTCCCAGCCAGGTCTGCAATGTGTCTGTAAAGCGGAACTCCCTGAAAAAATAATTAGTAAACCTCCTTAGTACAGACACCGATGTGCACACAGAGACAAGTCTCCACTTTACAGAGGTATTTGGAAAATGGAGATAGGAACTGTTCATGCTTGGTGGGTTTTGCCTTAAAAAATAGGATTATAAATTACATCATCAATTTCCTTTGTCTTTGAAACTAATTAATAAAACCTAATTATCAACAATTTATAATAATTACAATAATAATAATACAAAAATTTAAAAGGGTGAAAATGCATTATTCAAATGCCACACATTATAATTTTATTCTGATTGACTTTCTTCACTTTCCCTCAAATTTTACAAGACACTATGCTAATTATTTGTTCGCAATTCCCAATAAAAGGTCAACATCACCCGGCCATCAGTAGTACCCTAATGGAGCCCCTGGTTTTCAGAGTTGTTGGCATATGCAGAAATGATCAGTTAAGTTATTTTCACCTTATGAGCAGCTCCTGCTTTGCAAACAGCAAGGGAGACACCAAGGATTGCATTGGCACCAAGTTTAGCTAGAACACAGAGAACAAAATAATGACTAAGCGTAAACGTACATTTCCTATCAAATCAGTTATAGTCAATGTCTTTTATTACGATGTCTTTTATTATGAATAATTTATTATTGTCATCATCATCATTATTTATATCAGTTTGAATTATTTTTAGATAGTTTTATTTTTGTATTAACTTTTTGATGCTTTTTATAATTGTTATTAGTAGTTTTTTGGATAGTCATTTTACGACAATTCTCTTTCGTACAAAAGAAGAATGTACATAGGGTATATATTTTAATATTCATATTCTTGAATCTGTAAAAAGTCTATTTTTTTTTAATCTATGAATAAAGTTATTTTTGTATTATTTATTTTTAAAAAAAATATTATTATTATTATTATTATTATTATTAATAATACAGGGCTATCATTAAGGTTTCAAGTAGCTGGTCTCTCAGGGAAAGTTGCCAGTCATTTATAACACAAATCTTCCTGTAATTGTTATGTTTGACTCCTTTTCACAGCCGGCTGATTTTACTGCAGCAGCCCGATAAAAGAGCCAACTGATGGCTACTTATGACAGGCTTGTGATAAATAGAGCTGTAGATGGCATTTCAGATGTTTTTATTTTTCACTCATCATACAGTCGAACAAATCACAAAATGTACAGTGTACCATGGGGATTTAAACCAAACTTCACATTCAAGTAGTTGGCACCAACATGAACTCAATTATTATTTTTACATTAATCATCCAAGATCTAACATTGTAAAAAATCTAACAGTACTAACAGAGGTTTGTTCCACGGTAGCCATTATAGCTACAATTTGTGCTATTAGGCAATGACGAGAGACTGCTCATTCATATCTTACAGCTAACTTATTAGTCTCCCTCACAGCCACGTTTAGTGTCGTCACGGAGGAGCATTGCGTGAAGACACTAAAAACAGCTGCTAGGGAGACTACTTACTTAGTAGATCCTACTGCGCTTTTCAAAAATGCAAACTCTGAAGTTCAAAAGCCACCTTCACAGTAATATTGCATTTTTCGCTGTCATCCATCATAATTACGATCACAAGCAAGGAACCTTGAAACACAGAAACACACAAAACGGATCTAAACCCATCAATCACAAATCAAAAGCCATGACTTTTTAAACTTCTGTTTCGTCCTAAGAGGTCTGCTAGGATGATTGATGGCATTGCAAAATGCAAATGTCAGTTGGCTTTTGAACTTAAGAATGCGCATGTTTTTGAAAAGTGCCGTAACATACTAGTACTCCAAAATTAATGGTAGATAGTGTACTTTGTAGAGAAGATTCAAGGCGTTAACTAACATTTATTCTCAGTCCCATCAAGTTCCAACATGATTTTGTCAACCTCAGCTTGTTTAGTTACATCAATATTCTGAAATGACACAAATGTATCAATAATGTTTGTCATCTCAAGCCTTAAACTTTATGGGGAAATTGTCACGTTTTTCAATCAAAATTACAGGCAAATACTAAGTTTAATTAAACTTTTGGTTCAAATTCAATTCAATTTATTACATTGTATACCACTCTCTGCAGAAGGCCTCAAGAAAAAATTCTCCAGATAGGATTACATTACATGCATGCCTGACAACATGAGTTCAAGTAGTTCTATTCCCCACACATTAATAATTATTTGATTATAACAGTACAATATGAACATGGTTTACTTGCACCTTCTCAATCAAGGCAGGTCCAATAACTTTATTGACATTCTCAACTGCTTTCAAGACACCTTCAATGCAACAATAATAAATTTCATTATTAATTGAAATAAATGTTTTATTATAATTTGCAAACAACAAGTAAGAAATGGTTTTGAATATTAGTGTTTGATCCACAGAACAGCTTTTGCTTCCCAGCATTGTAAACAGCTGACACCAGAAGTGAATTCTTCTTAGTAATTTTTGTTTTAAATGATTAGAGTACTTACCTACAGTGCTCACACATCTAGAGGACAAAAAGTTAGAATTACCTTCTACCGCAAAATAAACAGTACCACCAGAAAGTACTACTCAGTGGCTTTCATTTGAATGGTCATTCAATAGGATTTCATCCACGACTTAAAAGTTAGAAACACTTTGTACAACATAATAAACAGCATCAAAGGAAATTACTGCTCACTAGCTTTTATTTGAATGGTCACACTATGGGATTTCCACCGCAGACTCAAAAGTCAGAACCACCTTACACGGATGTCATGGTTATGCTGCACTAGGCTGTATTTCTTGGCCGAAACAGCCTCTCAAGCAGCCCCCAGTCCCCCACGCATGCTAATCTTTGTTGATGAGTTTAATAATTAAAAACTGTATGGAATATCACCTTTGCCAAGAAACCGTTTTGGATCCTTGTCGCGGAGCTCCAAAGCTTCATAAATCCCAGTGGATGCACCAGAAGGAACTACGGCACGATATAGGCCTGAAAATCAATGACATACAGTCAAAACCCTACTCAATGGCAGGGGCGGATCCAGGATTTTTTTTAGGAGGGGGTGCACTCATCTCTTGCGCTACTTCAACACCAATAAACCACATAGTTTTTTTTTTTGCAGAAAACCAGTTGTATTAGAAAACCGCAGGTCATCTCATGGGGGGGTGCGCACCCCCTGCACCTCCCCCTAGATCCGCCCCTGACTGGCAACTGTAGAGAAAAAATCACCTTTGGTTCAGACAATAAAGACAATTTTGTTACTAACCAGCTACCTCCCTGGATAGAGGGCAGGTGCCTTATTGGACTGTTACCATGCATGTAGACCATGCACTGCTGAAAAACCTTCACAACCAGCTCAAAACATCTGGTCAGAAAGACAACCTCTTAAAGATATTTCAAGCAACAATAATTTGCCGTCTGTCCACCTTTGAATTGCATACCTCATTTAAGACTTAGGATTCTCCCAAACCAATAACCTGTTCAGCAACACACTCATTACAGCCACACAAGAGATTACCCGCCCCCCTTCCAGGGGTTTGAGCAACGTCTTACTCACCCTTAGAAGTTGTGATATCAACTTCCACTGTAGGATTTCCACGACTGTCAAATATTTCACGAGCTTGGATCTTGCTGACACCAGACATATTTGCTAAGAAAATTAACAAAAAATTATTTAGAAAAAAAAAATAAAAGTTTAAATGCATACATATGTTAGAGGTCAAAATTAATTTAGGTTACAATTTTTTAACCTAGGTTGATTCTCAGTTTTCATTGTTTCCTAGCCCTAATTATTCATGAATATAGGGCTAGAGACAAAGAAAATTGAGAATCAACTCAGGTCAAAAAATTTTAATCTGAATATAATTTTGACCTGTAACATATACCCCAGAAAATTACAACCTTCTTAAGCCCAGAAGAACCTTGAAATACACAGGAAAGAGGTTCTGATTTTCATTTTTGCATAATAAAAGACATTCTCTGTTTACTACACAGAATTCTCTGGCAAACATGCGAAAGCCTATGACTATTTTCTATTTAGACATGGAGCCTCTTTCATAATACTCTCCTGTAAAGTTACACCTTTCTCCTGCCACTAGAATGCTTCGTGAAAACCCTGAAAGGAGGTGGCCAAATACCAGTACATTTTATAGTTCAATGGTGATAATATTAATAAGATTTTGTAAGATACAGTAGTTGTAAGACACACTTGATACCCTGTAAATTTCCAAACTATTTTATATACTTTTTCTAGTTTTGAAAGGGAGAAACATTATTTAAACAATTTAGTTTAGACTTAAACTCAATGAAAAATTCAAAAACAAAAACAACATGCAACAGAAATGTCAGAAAACAGAGGATTCCCCGAATATGTTTGTTAATAATCAATGACTCCAAAATAAGGAAATTACAACAACAGATAACATTTAAGTCAATCTAAGCTGAAAGGTGTGTGGCTTATACAATAGATACCGCAGTGGGTACGTGGTGATCTACATTAATCAGGTTTATGGGGAACGGTCTCCAAATAATGGGAGTTGAAAAATCACCTTGTGCAATGACAGGGGAGGTGGAGAAATAATGCCTGAACTGGCAAGAGGAAAAAGTTATTCGCCTGGCCAGGGACTGGGATGACTTTAGGAAATTCATTCCATTCAGCACAACAAACACTTGTATCCCCAGCAAAACATCCTGCATGTACAGAGTAATTATTTTCAGGGGTGGAACAATGGTTTATTTATTTAACTTCATACACCAGGCACCAGAGACCTAAAAACAGCCTTAAACACAGAGAAATTTTGCACCCTCGCCCTTAGGCTTTCATTACCAAAGGCCAGTTCCCTGGACAAGTTGAAATAATGTAGGTAAAGTCAATTACAAGTTAACTCAGTATTTCACCTAGTTGGATTCAGAATTTCCTTCGTTATCTAGCCCTAATAACATTATTCATACGAGAAAAAAAAAGGAAATTCTGGTTTAACCTAAGGACAGATTTAATCTGGCCTGTAGGATGGACTTTTTGGACTTGATCAATGCAACTTTGTTGCTCTCTCAGCTTGCTTTACACCTTTTTTTGCTTTGAAACTTGTGAGGTTGACTTGTGGCAAGTGTAGACATTTTTTTGTAGATATTCCAAGAGAAACAGAGAGAAACATTTGTGTTCTTTTGACCATCAACAAAGCCACCATGACACCACAAGAACTGGTATTATATCACAGGTAGTGGAGCCTCCACATACATGTACCCCAATCTGCATTGTACCTCCTTTCTAGAACCTGACAAACTAAGAAAGGGAGTTCTGGAAAAATTTACAACTTTCAGCAATCTTATCCACTTGTGCAGGTTAAGAGAATCTGAAACTTTAATTCTGACTTTCTTTCAGGATATGCAGGTAGGTGATGTAATTTCCCCTTTTTTAAGAAAGGAAAAACTGACAAAAATGTTATGTGGTGCAATAAACAACCAAACAAATAAGAGGTGAATGAGCTCTGAATAGAAGGTTTCAGAACTGATAAAAAATTGAGTGTAGAAAGTTACTCTGAGAGATCTGTTTCCATCAAAAACAGGTCCTAGTAAGAACAAATTCAAAACTCCTAGTATAGATTGGGTGTGGTAACTTCATAAACATTTGATCGGCAAAAAGTAAACAAAACCTAACAGCGAGAGGAAACCTGGGGCCACATATCTTTCGTGACGAAAAAATGAAAGACAATTCTGATAAGTAAATAATAATTCATTACATTTGATCCAGGAAAAGGGGCACAGTTGTGCGTGCTGCGAGTCACATTTATCCGTGTAAGCAAGTTTTTAGTGACAAAAATCTCTCCAAACTTTATCCTGCAGAAAAAACATCCTATTGAAAAGTAAACCCAGAGTCTGAATCATTTAGCGATCTTCAGAGATGTCAAACTCGTTTTCTTGTAAAGAGCTGAGAACGTCTACTCTTAGATCTCGAATTAGGAAATCGAGCAAATGCAGTCGTCTTGTAGAGGTGCTTCTGACTGCATTTCACCCCAAATTTAGAACTCTTTGATGTGTAAATACATCAAATGTAACGTAGTATGAACTTACGATTTACTGAAGCTCCAGATTCCGAGATCTCACTACCAAAAAGCGCAGAGAAACGTTCGCAGATCGAAGAGATCAAGAAAGTCAGCGAATTAACACAGATCTGCAAATATCACGCCGCATCCCATTGGTCAGAAAAGGATCGTCTGATAGGGTGAAAAAATAACCAATCAGAATCACTGTTATATTTCAATCTTAATCTATTTCCCACCATCCTTTGCGAGCACGAATCGCCAAATTACCCACCTCGGTGAAGTTTCGAAAGTTAACAGCGAAATGCACTTTTTACCAATGATTGTCGCGGAAAATCCGCTCTGAAACCTGCATTCAAATACGGGAGAAGAACTTCAAACAAAATGGTGCGAGAAACACGCCATCTCTGGGTCGGAAACCTACCGGAAAACATACGGGAGGACGAAATTGTCAAGCATTTTGCCCGGTAAGGTTTTAGCTTACCAGTTTTGGCGCGCTGTATACAAGCCAGGGAATTTATTCTTGTTATTATTTTTTTAATGCGGCTTAATTTTCCTCCTTTGTAATAAGTTAAGGAATTGTAACAGTGCTTTATGGCGGAAACTTTATTCTTAATGACAGTTCACATGTAAGAGAAAAAAAACGCTGCTCCGTTTTGGACTTGTTAATACTCCTTGCCGATGTTGTCATGTGCTTTTACTGAAGGGATGAATCTATTTGCGTTTATCTCTTTACTCTTGTTAATCTGTTGTTACGTGTTGCTCTCCATGGGTAATGCTACTACTTCTAGGAAATTTTGGGGGAGTTTTCTTTTAGCTCTGGGAAATATACATTAACATTACTCTCCTGTTCTTTAGCTGTGGAGTATACAAGATGGTATCTGTAAGCAAACTTTTACTGGACATGAATCAGACATCAATGCAGTAGCAGTAAGTATTCAGAACATTTTTTCATAAGAGTCTTGAAGATTCACTTTTTGTCTCAGCTGTACATGATGTCATGTTTGTGTACGAAGCTTGTTTTCTTTAGCATTCTTGCTGATTTTCTATTGTGTTTTTAGTACTTCCCCAATGGATCAGCTTTTGCAACAGGATCTGATGATGCCACATGTAGGCTGTTTGACGTCCGCGCCGATCAGGTGAGGCTTCACTTTTAGTTAACCCTTTAAGTCCCAATATCCACATACAAATTCTCTAAACTGATCTCCATACATTTCCTTGAAGACTTAGTTGAGAGAGTTTGGTAAAAGATCAAATATTTTTCTCTTTGTGATCATTTTGTTAATTTTCATAGACTTTGCTCATGATAGTCTATGGATATCGTTAGGAGAAAATTGATTTTGAGCACTATTGGGACTTAGAGGGTTAAGTTCCCTTCCATCAGCGTGCAATGAAAGTGGTGTCCAAAGCCCGGAGCAAGTGGATTTTGCTATCAGGCTGGGGATTTAAATTGCAGAAGAACTGCAATCAAACTGGCTTGTCAGAAAGGCAAACTGTGACTCTGACTTTCTTTGCACCAAGGCTGCATTGCAGATGTAATTTAATTTGGTTAGTACATTCTGTATCATCTGTGAAGCAACACTGATATCCTTGTTCTGGCTGTTTTGGGCCCCCTAATGGATTGAGCAAATTACCAGAGGTACGTTTCGAATTTCTCTTCCATCTTTATTGGCAAATCGAGAGTGGCTTCTTAACAGACCAATCATGGTGTGTACTCAAATCCTAGTACACAGGTGAGGGCCCAGAACAAATATTTCAAAGATGGATGTAACCAGAGTTTAGTTTCGTCTATGACGCAGGCTACTTTGCACCCTCCCTTTTGAGCAGTATTTATCGTCAGTTGGAATGAGTCAGTCTCCTACATAGATGTTTGGTAATCTTGAAGCACTGAATCTGTTTCTAATCCACTGTGCTTTGTTTTGTTTTGTCAAAAATAGGAGCTCATGGTGTATGCCCATGACAATATTATCTGTGGAATTACCTCAGTGGCCTTCTCCAAGAGTGGCCGTCTGCTGTTAGCAGGTTATGATGATTTCAACTGCAATGTGTGGGACACATTGAAGGGAGAGAGAGCCGGAGTATTAGCAGGACACGACAACCGCGTCAGTTGTCTGGGTGTTACTGAAGATGGAATGGCTGTCTCCACAGGAAGCTGGGACAGTTTCTTGAAGATATGGAACTGATCTTGGTGAACCCCCCCTCCTCCCCTCCCTACTTCTAAGAGCAAAGTTTTAGTGTTTATATTTTATATATTGCGATATAAGTTGTGGTTTTCATTGGATGGTGCAAGCCTTGAATGACATGTACACTGCTTGTCTGTGTCGCCATTGCCTGTCAATGAATTATTGTATTTTAGATCTTACACTTAAAGAGACAGTATTTGTGATGCTGTCCTTTACATTTCGCCAAGGGACGTTTGAGTCACCTTGTATCACAAAAACAACAACCTTACTTAGATTTGTGCGAGCAGAAGATGCGCATTGTAATGAATTGTCAATGTAAAAAATTAAATTTCTTGCAGATCTACATAGATGACTATACTTATACTATTAGGTATTAATTAGGAAAATGATACATGATTTACATTTTGGTTTTTCTCAAATAATTTACCTGCGGCAGAAGTGACTGCTATAAACTATAAGAGAGTTACTATAAAGTATTTCTGCCAATAACTATAATGTGCACAAATATAAAGTTTTGTTTTCTGGTCTGTGTATTCTGCTCCTGTCGCTTCAGAAATTGTGAATATGAATATTGATATTATGTGTCAACTTTGTCATGATGCTATGTGTAAAAAAATAACTGTGCAAACAACAGCAGCAGTGGGTCGAAGGAACTGGAATCGCTCAACTAACACAAATCCCTATCCTTGTTTATCTCGAAAGTTTCTTTTAATCTCCCTAAGTGTTTGACAGGTTGTGGAGTAATTTTCAGGGCTCTGCTTAAACACTGCCTGGTTGCGCATCCTTGATTTCTAACCCTTCTGTCACAAAATCCGCACATTCTCCATATTGTTCTACATGGATTTGTGATGGAGTAATACTGGAATCAAGGTGGCTAGTAATGTCTTGTTTGATGAAGCAGCGGTGGTTTGGCAAAAAATGAATGCTGATTACATAAAGAGACCTTAATATATAAAATGCTTTGATGAGTAACTTGGTTTTGAATTAGCACTTGAAGAAAAAGAATCCATCGGCTAGATGCAATTTTTCTTTTCCTTGATTAAAACCTTTGGAAAGGGTGGCTGTGAAACTTGCATTAGGTTGAAAAAAGATGCTCTCCTGTCGCCTCATGTGCAGGTCTTGCTTACACACTTTACTTGCCGAATTTTGTTTGTTTGTTTTAAACAAATACCTGTTAGGTGACAACTTTTTCCAGTTCCAAGAGAGACCAGAAAAAAACATGTCCGTAAGATTTTTTTCCGTTTTGGTCTAATTCCATGGACTGCATGTTTTTCTTTGCCTCAGTCGTGACAGGACAAGCTTATCTTTCTGTTTTGTAATACCAGTTCATCTCTACCCTTTGCTGTTGTCATGCTTAAGCGGAGTAACTCGTAGGGTATGTTACTGTTGGTAGCAGTCAATGGCCTAAAGGTGTCATTCTGGTCGTGAAACCGACTTTATATTGTCATTGTGAAATGTGAGTCAATAAAGATCAATTCTTCAATGTAACTTGTGCGGTCTACACATAGTGCATCTCATTTATTCGGGAGTCAAAGTTTTTCGAAGTCGCCTTTTAGGGACCTGAAATTATAAAATGGTCAAGTTATGTTTTTTTGATAGGTCGCGCGAGGAGAACACGCGTGGGCCTCCCAATCGCGTCCTCTAGTTTTCTTTCCTCAAAACTGGCGCCTGCTACGCAGGCTAACAAATAACCAAAGAACAACAACAAAACACTGGGTAAAGTCGCCCTTAGACCACCTCAAATTTAAAATGGTCACCACACATGAATATTGGAGGCCAAGACATGAAAAGATAATGTAACCTAAACAACACCAATTTGTGTAAAGTCGCTTTTTCATGGGGGACCTGAAATTGTGAAATGGTCAACAGACAATAATGTTGGTAGCCAAGACAAAAACAAACACACAAAAAAGAGAAAAGAAAAACACTCTGTGTGATACTACATGAGGGTTTGACTAAGTCCAAAGGAAATGGCTTAACCTCGTACCTCGTTCCCAGGGCTTTTCCCTAAAACAAATGGGAGGGGAAAATCCCTGGGGACGAGGTTGGAAATAACTGACCAACTACAGTTGACTGCCGTTACTACGGACACCCTCGGGGGGGGGTGGAGGGGGGGGGAGAGAGAGATTTAGTGTCCCTAATAGCGAGAGTCCGTAATAGCGGGGTACGAGAGAAAAACAACATTTCTCTGTACATGTAAGTCCCACAGGCATTGTAGTTTCTACAATTTTTTACTTTTTTTAACTATGGACCGTAAAAGATTATAAATGTGCTGTATTATTACTTCCAAGCTCCTTCAATCACAAGGGATACATAAGAAGGGCTTAAAAACACAAACGGAAACTCATCCAATAACGTGGATGGCTATGAATGTTAACTTGCTGTCAAATGTTTTATTTTTTTTGGCAGCTCTTTATCACAGACGTGCTGCACGGTGTACTCATCATGGTAACAGGAACCTGTCTAACAACTTTGACAGTAGAGTGTTACAATAAAGTAAAATGTTTGTAAGCTCTAAAAATGCTGTACAGTACAGTAATTTGTTAACTCTTCTACAAAGAAGCGGTTGATAGTGTTTTGTGTCATTTTTCCTTTATTGTAACGTCGCTTTATTCTTTATGTTATGTGAATCGGGATTTTTGACGAAGTACTCAAGTGTCCGCTATAGCGAGAGAAAAAACAAGTGAAATGACGCGCTTGGGGGCAGGAAAGTGTGTCCGCATTTCCGTATTAAATAGCGAGAGTCTGTAATAGCGGGAGTTTGTTTCGGTCATTTCTTTGTGCGTTTCGCCATGGAGCTGGCTCTTGTCCGTAATATCGAGGTGTCCGTAAGGCGAGAGTCGACTGTATTGCTATTGATTTGAAGGTTTTCGCGCCATTTTAAAGCTTTTAATAGATCCCCTTTATTAAATATGCCCGGACAAGAAGGGTAGAAGGGACAAATTATTTAGAAAATGGAGCATTAATACTATTCCGTGCCAATATTCATCACTTCAGCCTTAGAAAGACCATAAACACAACTAATAAAAGCAGTTTCTACTTGGCACACGGCCGCCGAAATTGGCAACTTTCCGGTGCTGCAATTTTAGTCGCCAAAATGTTTTTCTACTCACCATGGCAATCTAAATGGCACATAACATCCTGCTATATTTGTCGGAACTGGGCAACGCCAGGCCAGATTATGGAAAAGGAATATCCCCAGATCCTTTTCTTCTTTAGACAATGAAATCATGTTAGGCCCAAGCTGGTACTTAAAAGTGATAGCGTCTTTCTTGTTAGTTACACGAAAATGTTTGCGATTTTACGCGGGATGACTTATGGTCAGCCAGCGTCATAAATTCGGTTGCGCATTCCTTTCGTATTTTTCTTTGCAGTCAAAAATTTCCTTGTTTTTTTTAACTTTCGCTTATCCAATACCTGTCCCGAAAAATTGTTTGATTTTTACTGGCTGCAACTTCGAATAATGTGCAAGTCAGATTGGATTGCACAAGCAGAAAAAAGATACTGCGTCAGCAAAGGAGGGAAAAGTAAGCTATTGCGTACAGGAGGACAAAGTCAAGGCTGTAGCCTAACTTACATGTAAAGCGCCTGGCTGCCTGACCTTGGGTGACTGAAAATATTGTCCAGGTCACCCAGTTAAAGTAAAAAAGCTAGAATTTATTACTTGCGACTTCGTAGCTCGCTCGGACGCTTCGCGGCCTAAAAAGAACGTTCCGCTTGCTAAGAAACTCTTGAGGTCAACTTGTATGAACGTGACAAGCTGCACATTTTTCGATTTTGACAGCTTTTCAAAATAGCATTGAAATTTTTTCTTAATATTAGGATGGTTCATTAGTTAGATTTTCAAAAGAAATTGTTACTTCTGCTCTGACAGGGGTGAACTACGTTCGGCGACGCAAAACAAAAGTTTCGTATTTTAAAAAATCTCCGAATAAACACGGGCGTCACCTCAGTTCTGTGATAATGATATATTTTTACCTGTTTTTTACTGCTGTGTCTGCGAGGCTAAAATATAACTTAAGATTTTTATTCCAGCACTGATACGATGCATAAAAAACGAAAATATACGAGTATTTTTGTGATTGTTTTAGAAAAAGGTATGTAAATCTATAAAGTCCCCCATTGTCTTTGGTGTCGTGACAAGTACGTATCACGTACTACAAATAGATACCACCAGATACGCAAAAGCTAATTTTATCGGTCAAAGTAGAGCTAGTTGGCTACCGAATCCACAAAAAGCTCATTTATCCTAAACAATTCACCGATAATATAAAACGACGACTTTCCAACAAGAATATCTATTCAAGAGAGATAATAGTTTTGCGGAGGCAACGGTTTCGTTGAAATTCATAGGAGCCTTCCAAAAATGCTCCACAGGATCTTAAGCGAATTTTCTTTTCAACCTAAACGATTAGTAAAAGAATAGTCTCCTTATTTTTGACCCAAACATCTTTATAAAAATTACATAAACAGACCACAATCTTACTTGCTGACTCCTCTGTCTCCTGTGTCCCCTTGTGCCCCTTGTGTCCCCTTATGTCCCCTGTCCCCTTGTGTCCCCTGTGTCCCCTTGTGTCCCCTTGTGTCCCCTGTGTCCCCTTGTGTCCCTTGTGTCCCCTTGTGTCCCCTGTGTCCCCTTGTGTCCCCTGTGTCCCCTTGTGTCCCCTGTGTCCCTTGTGTCCCCTGTGTCCCCTTGTGTCCCTTGTGTCCCCTTGTGTCCCCTGTGTCCCCTTGTGTCCCCTGTGTCCCCTTGTGTCCCCTGTGTCCCCTTGTGTCCCCTGTGTCCCCTTGTGTCCCCTGTGTCCCCTTGTGTCCCCTTGTGTCCCCTGTGTCCCCATAGGAGCCTTCCAAAAATGCTCCACAGGATCTTAAGCGAATTTTCTTTTCAACCTAAACGATTAGTAAAAGAATAGTCTCCTTATTTTTGACCCAAACATCTTTATAAAAATTACATAAACAGACCACAAACTTACTTGCTGACTCCTCTGTCTCCTGTGTCCCCTTGTGCCCCTTGTGTCCCCTTATGTCCCCTGTCCCCTTGTGTCCCCTGTGTCCCCTTGTGTCCCCTGTGTCCCCTTGTGTCTCTTGTGTCCCCTTGTGTCCCCTGTGTCCCCTTGTGTCCCCTTGTGTCCCCTGTGTCCCCTTGTGTCCCCTTGTGTCCCTTTGTGTCCCCTGTGTCCCCTTGTGTCCCCTGTGTCCCATGTGTTCCCTTGTGTCCCCTGTGTCCCCTGTGTCCCCTGTGTCCCCTTGTGTCCCCTGTGTCCCCTGTGTCCCCTTGTGTCCCCTGTGTCCCCTGTGTCCCCTTGTGTCCCCTTGTGTCCCCTGTGTCCCCTTGTGTCCCCTGTGTCCCTTGTGTCCCCTTGTGTCCCCTGTGTCCCCTTGTGTCCCCTGTGTCCCTTGTGTCCCCTGTGTCCCCTGTGTCCCCTTGTGTCCCCTGTGTCCCCTTGTGTCCCCTGTGTTTCCTTTTCCATTTAAAAAACATGAAATATTTGGCTTTGTGCCCTTGCTTCTCATGTAGCGTGAAAACTTCGACGGGTTTCATTTCTTTTTTATGACAACATGCGGGGTTTTTTTCTAACGCTCAGGAGGTTAAAGGATGTGATTTTTCATGGAAATAAAAAATCAAAACACAAAGTTCTGCTTGACTTACTGAGAAAATAATTTGATTAATTTTTAACAGTCATATAACAGTTCACTGATTTATTAATTACGGCGACTAACTTGGAGACCTGGGCACCCCAGCTAAAATGTTTGGGAGCCCGAAAGGCTCCCCGAAAGTTTTATATGGGCGACCATCGTTTAGGCCTTGGCACCTCAGCTTAAAGGCTTGGGAGGGCTCCCTTGAAATTTTCCTTAGAGCACAGCCTTGCGTCCTGAAGTTATTGGAAGTCTGATACGTTACATGCTATGATTGAATGTTGAAGTACATTTGTTGGGGATATTAGTAAAGCCGGAAAGCAAATGCTAGTGAGCTACCCCATACTCTTAACATATATGGTGGTAATATCGATGTAAGTTTTGTTTTGAGGAACAAAGGATCCTTGTGTGTAACTCATCTTCTAGTGTATTGAACAGAACATCTCCGTCCCTCCTGTACACATTTGTTGTTGGTACACTGCTCAACTTTCCAATGCCATTCAACATAATTCTTACTTACACCAACACATCCCGCGTAAACGGCTTCAGGCGTCTTCTTGTTTAAAATGAAATTTTAGGTTGCTCCAGTTAGAGACGGAAAATAAATCCTCTTGCAGGATGCGACAGTCACCTTGGGAATTTATAACTCTACATTATTTTGCATCATCAACGTAAGGCGGAAGTATGGTTTTTTCTGATAAACTTGAGCTGATTTTATTGATGTAAATGAGAAAGAGGATAGGGCCAATCAGGAAACCCTGGAGTAAACCCTATGTAACTGGTTTCTAGCAAGAAGAAGAGCCATCAATGATTACACAATGGCGTCTGTTTGTTAGATAATCTGCAACCCAGCTTAGTAAGGGATCCCGGAAACCGTAGTACCTCGGTTTGGAGAGTAACTTCTTATGAGGCACCATGTCAAATGCTTTCGCCATGTCCAAATATATGTTGTCTATTTTACCACCATTATCTATGGATGAAGCCAAGAAATAAACGTGTTGTATTGACTGTGATACACAAGATCTATTGGGTCGGAAGCCATGTTGGAGAGTATTTAGGACTGGGTAGACTGGGTTAACATGATTACAAATTCTAAGATACGTTTCTCCAGCACCTAAGACAGAATTGAAAGTAGTGCAGTACCTCTGTAGTTAGACGCAATGTTCTTGGGACCTGACTTATGAACAGGAATAAGCTTGGCCTTCCAACTAATCGGGAAAATTTTATTCCATTGGAGAGTGAATGGTTGAATAACCAGGTGATTGGGGCTGCAATGTCATCAGCAAGTTCTTTTAAAAATCTAGCACTTACATCATCTGGCCCTGGTTTCAGATTCGAGTTCTTGTCCGATTTCATGTCCAATTTTTTGTTCGATTTTGTGTCCAATTTCTTGTCCGAATCTTGTCCGATTTCATGTCCGATTTCTTGTCCGATCTTTCGTTCGATTTTTTTGTCCGATTTCTTGTCCGATTTTCATGTCTGATTTCATGTCCGATTCCTTATCCGATTTTTCGTCCGATTTCATTTTTTTGTCCAATTTCCTGTCCGATTTTCGTGTCCTATTTCTTCTCCGATACCATGTCCAACCTTTAGTCCGATTTTTTGTCCGATTTCTTGTCCAATTTTTTTTGTCCGGTTTCATGTCAGATTTGATAGGCTCCTGTTCATGTCCAATCTTTCGTCCGATTTTTTGTCCGATTTCTTGCCTGATTTTCATAACCGATTTCTTGTCCGATCTTTTGTCCGATTTTTTGTCCGCCGATTTTCATGTCCAATGTCTTGCCCGATCTCATGTCCGATCTTTTGTCCGATTTTTCTCCGATTTGTTGTCCGATGTTTTTGTCCGATTTCTTGTCCGTTCTTTTGTCCGATTTTTCGTTCGATTTTCATGTCCGATTTCATGTCCGATCTTTTGTCCACTTTTTTCCGATTTCTTTTCTGATTTCTTGTCCGATTTCCTGGAGACAAATACCCAAAGAACTGATCAGTTTAAGAAAGAAGTCTTTTTGGACTAGTAGTAGAAAGTGTAACAACTGATAACTCGATCCTGATGGGAACAATAGGATGTAGGCCAGGAGGCGGAGGTTGGCTATCAGGTGGGCTGAAGATTGAATGAAATAGTCATTAAAAAAGCGAAAGTGTCGTCCAGGAAAAGTAGAGCTTATGATCACAAAATTTAGAGATGCTATTTTTATCCATTGCTGATCCAAAAACACTTAGTCCTACGATCCTTTAACAGAATAAAATAGATAAGCAAACCGCCCTTCCCCCCGAAATCTAGAATGCGGTGTGCATAAGAGCGGAGACAACTTAAATCCTGCGAATTATAGACCTATCTCGCTAACATGCAAAGCGACTCAAGATCTCGAACATACTGTCCACAGCAACATGGCCTTATGAGCAAAACAATATACGGTAACACATCCAGTATTGATTTTGACGATTGACGATGTGGCAAAGACTATTCAAGATGGAAAGTCATGCTCGATTTTCAGCTTTCGATAAGGTGGCTCGCAAACGTCTCTTAGGTAAGTTACAGATTTTATGGTGTTCGTAGTCTCATGAGTAATTGGTTTGAATCATTCTTTACGAACCGCACTCAAGGTCTGTTTTCTGTGATGGCAAATTCTCCATCCCGTCACCATTGACATCAGGGTTTCCGCAAGGTACAGTTTAGGGCCACTACTATTTCTATTCTTAGTCAACGGTCTGTCTGACAACTCAAAATCCTTAGTCAGGCTATTTGCTGACGATCCATTGCCATATGGTGTCATCTCAACCGAGAGAATCAAGTGATAATACTGATGACGCGTCAATACCCAGATTAGTTGAAAATTTGCTTCAGCCAATCAGAAGAGCTATGCAGATCTGGGTAATGACACGTCATCCGTATGGTTTCTCAGACGTCATTTCGCAGGGAAACCAGTGAAGTGTCGCGAAATACCGGCTTTTTTCTCAGGATAGAGGATAGCCCGCGTGGCCGGAGGGATCGTTCGCGCGAGGCGGGAAAGTTTTGGATGAGCGGCTGCGAAGACGTGGGTAAAGCCGCGAGAATTTCAAAATTTATAATGATTTGTATGGAAAACCATGAAGAATTTTTTACTCTAGCAAATTTTTCCTGTACAGCTTTCACTACAACAGTAGCTTAAAGGTGACGGTTTAATGTGGATTTTTCATCATGAAACGTAAATAATTTACTAAGAAGCTAAGCCACCAGGTCTGCCGCAAGGTTAACATTGGATTAGTGCCGGTCTGCCGAGGGACAGCTGGAGGGAGACCGTTCAAACCTCGGCCGGATCAGCACTTAGAAGAAAGACATTTTCTAGTGCTGCCTTTGAAATGACATAACAGACCGTTAGGCTTTCAAGTGTTCTCCGATAAATAAGATAAACCGTGGGCCCCAGACTCACAACCCTTTCTTATCTTTATAAAATAAATTCTGTGGGACGTTAAAGAACCGATACACTGTTCGTAAAGAGTAGGGGACGCAGACGGTCCCCGGTGTGGAGGTTTTTCTTCAATTTACATTCGCATAAGGGGCCGCATCATTATTCATTCCTTTATTACTTGCCAAACACAGCTAAAAGCAGTGAGTCCCGCAAAAGCCCTAAGGGGAGTGGATATATAGTTTAGTCATGGAAAGTACGGCGTTAGAGGTTATATTCACGAGTTGTTTGTGTCAAAACCCGAACGAGCGAGTAGCGAGCGAGTGAGGGTTTTTGACACAACTCGTGAATATGACCCAGTACAATAAGCTGTTATTAATGTAACTCACGCCACCAAAAATCTTAAAAGCGCAAAAACAATTTCGCAAGCTACGCAGGTTAGCTAGAGGAGGGCCATTTGAACCAACAACAAACTCAACCCGACATACGACGTTTCTTCCGGAATATGCAACCTGGCCACAATAGTCTGAAGGAAGTGGCGCATGTCAACCGGAAGTGGATGTTTTTCATTCATGGGCAATGCTTCTGCCAACAGTTTCGGGCAAATCGTCTCTGTAAGAGTAAAGACACCTGGCAAAACGAATGTGGTAGCGTCAAGGAATATTAAACAGTAAAAAGCCTTACTTCAGGTTGAAGTTTGCTTAACTGAGCTCCCTAATGTTATCCCTAATGCATCACCTTTGCTCTGAGAAATTCAATACACTAGATAGAGTGCATTCTTTGGGAGGGAGTGGGGTACTCACTTATACAAGCCATATAGGTTTGTGGCGCAACAAAGGTTATCGTTTTTGCACCGTTTCGGCCTGAAAACGGGTATGGCTTTTAGCCATTTTGGTCGGGCATGGCTTTCGAGGGAACTACGGAGGTGTATGAACGTATTTTCGTTTCAATTCCAAACGAATAAGAAGGAGAGAGTAATATGCAAATTCAGAAAGATTTTAAGACATCTTTTTGTTGGCGTTATCTAACTAAGGACGACATAATTTCTGGCTATGTATTTCTGAGGCCAGGTCTGAAAACGGGTATGGATTTTAGAGGCCAGTTCTGAAAATGGGTGTGGAAAGTGACATTTGTTGGCCAACTCCAACAGGAATTCCCAGGGGTACCCCCTCCCCTCGGAGTATATTTCATCTCACAAACGTCCCGAGAATTACGACCGCCTAAAAACACCGGGTCATATTTTTCTTTAAATTCATGATTTATTCACACCCTTTCATTCTACAGAATTAAATCAACAGATGCCTGGAAGTCATAAAACCTAGAACCGTTGCAACAAAAGATGCTTGCCATATGTCGGGCCCGTTAACTTCGTTGAACTGATAGGTTTTAGGAGCTGAGTTTGTAGTTTGTAGTTTTGTCTGTCTACTCCAACGGGCGTCGGAACTTCTCCCCTGCAAACTTAGCGTTAGCACCCAGCTCTTCCTCAATTCTGTGGAACAAAAAATAGTACAATAAGATTTTAGCTAAAACAAATTTATAAGGAAAATCCGATCTATTAAGAGAATGATAGACGTTATTTCCAAGCAGTAACTAGTTTCGTTTAGTTGCTTTCATTAAGAGTAACAGTTCTCGTTCCTGTTCTTTTTAGCGTTTTTATTGACCTCAACTTTGTCTCGTCCAGAAAAACGCAAAAAATATTTTGGCCAATATCTAGCTATCCTGATCTCACGCTTAACGCACATGTTATAGAAAAATTAACAGCAGCGCAGCAAAGTACTGCCCAATAGCTTATATCCATCTTCAGAACAATATCTCTGAAGAAACTCGAACACTATACCTACCGTAATTAGGCAATATTATTTTAAACATATTTTTATTGGTAAATGTAGTAACCTGAGGAGCTGGTTGTACTTCGCCAAACGTTCAGATCTGCAGGGAGCTCCGGTTTTGATCTAGAACAAAAAAAAGACATTGTGAAAAGTCTTCATTTGAGGGCCATCACGCCAATCCTGGCCAATCACGATATGCCCAGACAAACGAATAAACCAATCAGATCTAAATACAACTACATATAGTCGGCTCAAGCGCGGGAAACGTTCGTAAGTCACCGCTTGTTCTTACTGTTGATTGGTCTACAAAGTGGCGTGAAATTTTTCAGCCAATCACAAAGGAAGCGACTCCATTGAGCACAAACTACGAACCGAGTAAGGCGTTATAAACATGGGTGGGTATTTTCATACAAATCACACCGCGAAAATGAAGCCTTCGACGCAGGGTATAACTCCTTGGGAAGGTGGAATAAATAAATAAAAAAAACAATGATAAATGTTGAAGAGAAGCGCATTTGAAGCATTTACAGGTAGCACAAAACTAATATTTCTTAAGCATTGGTTCTGTTGAAGAAAAATTTTCAAAATCTTATCGTACCTGACCAGCGCACAGTCCTACCACCAAATCAGCAATGGTGGTATCTTCTGTTTCTCCACGACGGTGACTAACCATTACACCCCAGCCATTGCTCTGCGCCAGTTTACATCTGATAACACAAACAAACAAATAAACAAACATTAACAGCTGAAAAGATACAAGGTTGTTTTGGGGAAAGATTTTTTTTTGGACACAGGTGTCCCGAATTTCGATACGGGACCGTTTAATATTCGGCTAAGCGTCTCACTTTTCGTACGCCGTTCCGTGTGAGCAGAATACATAAACGCACGAAATTTTATCAACACATCCAGACTTTCTTTTACAACACGTCATTCACCTCCACATCTTCACTGTGTTCCTTAATTTTGCTACATATTATAACTGCTCTGCTCTTGTATCTGCTGCTTATGTCGCTACATATTATTGTGCAATACACAATACTCTTGCACCTTAAATGTAATAAGTATGAAACAATGATACCAACAGTCTGTTGAGAATTAATAATTACCCATATCTCACACTTACGCTTCAATGGATTCTGTAACTGAGCCAATCTGATTCATTTTCAGCAAAAGACAGTTGCAGGCTTTTTTCTCAACGGCCATTTTGATGCTACGAAAAGAAAAAGGAAAATATTCTCGGATATATTCTTGCAACAGATAATAACTCAAACATGGCCCAATTTATTGTTGTAAAGAACACCACGAAGCTTGCCTCAAAATGCGTCAACTTCCCTTGTACCATTATTGTACCATACGATTGGATTTTTATTTTATAGTTACTCAACTTAAACTCACCGTTTTGGGTTTGTAACAGTGAGGTCATCTCTGAAAAGAAGAAGGAAAGAAAGACAAAACTAAGTTTTATGTCCATGACAAGTATTTTGGTTGAAGAAGGGCCAATTAAGCATGCCCACAGACACTGTTAATCACTACCTACTTTTAACTAAATATTCTTTACACAAAAGATGCAGTGTAACAGTTACCTCTACCCTGTAATTAAAGGGTGCCTAAAACAAAACTAAAAAAATCCTAATTAATGCCTGACTCAGGACTTTAGAGCAATGTTAATTTTACCTTGACAATCTCATGCTCTGACAAATTTTGTACCCCATCCCCCATGTACCTCTTTCTCTCCCCTCCCTCCCAACCCTTGATTATGTAAGTTGGTTTACAGAGAAAGCCAGTTAAAAGGGATGTTTCCTTACAGGGTTTTAACAAATCATCTTTTTTGCATACTCAAGGGGGTAGGGTAGGGGAGAGGGAGGTGGAGGGGGAGGAGGGGAGGGTGTTGCAAGGCAGAAAGCCCTTACCCAACGATCTGGATGGACACCTTCTGTGTCAGGGCTGTCCAATTCTTCCAGTCATCTTGGTGAAAGGCATCTTCAATGGACACCACTGAAAGGAAATCAAAGAGGGAAATTTATTTTACCTGCTACAGTCATCTCTCTCCAAAACAGACGCCCTCAGGGACCAGCCTCTGCCATCGACTGTCCATCTCAAAAATGGTGTCTTTTGGACAGAGTTGACTGCATTTCAGTTACAATCCTTGCAAAAATGCTTGGGGTATTTTGTGGTACTTCTTTTCAAATGAAAATAGCAATTCATTGTATATTGATTTGCTGAGTGTAAATTAACTTAGGTACTGGTAAATACTTCCTGATAGAACCAAACACATATATTGGTATCCATATTAGTCTTATTTTTTGTCTTTCTACTTATGTGAACATGTTTGGGTATCCAAGAAGTTCAGACCAGAAATTACTTGCAAATTCTGCAGTGACACCAGAAGAACACTGCTGTTCCTAAAGCGCTTTTGCCATCAGTGGCCTTCTCCATGCTAAGAATGAATGAAAAAAAATATTTTTCTTTAAGTTAAAAGAACACAAGTCTTACCTGGATAATTAGCGATGAATCCTTCATATATTGCAGCCAACTCAACACCAGAAATCTGGAAATACCGAAAGTATTAGCATGCCTTTCCTTATGCTACATACATAAGCGTACATGTTTTAACACTGAGAAAATACAGGTCAGGAGATATTTACCGAATCTTAAATACAGTAAACAGCTAGCTTATGTTTTTCCAGAATATAATTAAAAAAATGTACACAGATTTCCAGGATTAATTTCTGGATTCTAAGGTGGAGTCAAAGTTACTTCTGAAGAAATTCTTTGGAGTCAATGATGTATTTAACCTGCAGCACAAGCCAGATTTGGCTAATTCTGACCCTGTTTCAAGCAAAACAAATTTTGATGAAGTTCTTACCCATTTTAAAGGATCTGAGTTTGGATTCTTGAAGTCCAGATCATACCTTCCTTCTTTGTAGAATTCTATTAAACAAAATTGAAACAACATTTCCGCAATTATATTTAACAAAAACATATAGAAAACATATACATACACACATGAACTTTATTTTCACGCAGTTGTAGGGTAGCAAGAAGAGCTAATAGTTCTGAGGAACATACATTGGTATATCTAACATGATTCTTGAAGAATTGCATTTTAGCCATATTTAGTACTAGCTAATGTCAAAATAATTATTAATAGGAAGCAAATCATCAAAACAAGCTAAAGTCATACCAGAGGCAGCAACATCAATGCCAATTTTAATCTTATCGGTATAGCCTGCATTTGCAATAGCAATCTTCAATAACTCCAGTCCTGCAAAGTTAATTTACATGCCATACAAAAGTATTAATAATATTTTTTCCCATGTGGTAGTAAAGTGGAACCTCCATATAACGAAGTTCGTTCAAGTTTCAAGTCCTTGGTATAACGAAAAATTTTCTTCACCCCAGCAACAGAAGATATAAAACATATGAAAAACAACCTCGATATAATGAAACCTTGTTACAGCGAACAAATTTTGCAGTCTCTTGGCACTTTCTCATATCAAGGTTCCACTGTACCATACTGTGACCTAACCTTTTCGTTTTAATTCACTTTCCAGTTGTAAGTGCAGTTTTCAGCATTGTTTTGTAACTTCAAGGAAAACTCAAGCTCATAATGTTGTAAAGGTAAATTTATAGAAATTCAGCAGGGTAAATAATTATGCATGATTAGTTTCCAAATAATAATGATCCGTGTTTGAAATCCATGTTTGAAGAGGACATAAAAATGTCAGATAACAAGATTGTTTCTAATTTGGGATATCTAGGACTTTAGCCTAACCTTTTGGATAAACCTCCTTCATAAACATTGGTAGCTGAAAAGTGAAAAAAAAAAAAAAACACTGAGATCAAAGACTTTAACTGTTACATCACAGTCAACACAAACAACTAAAATCATAAATTGACATTATTTCAGGTTGTTCCTCTTTGTACAGGAGTGTCCAAAAATTAATGGATAAGTGAACTTGCTTTTAAAACTTAGAAATTCCTTTTTATGCTGGCAACCAGCACATTTGATCATAATGTTCCTCATACACATGTATTGCAGTCCCTTTTCTCAGGAAAAGTGATGGAACTGAATAACAGCAAGATAAGTTTATAAAAAATACCATCAATTCCATATTTCTTCTTCACTACGCTCTTGAGGTTCTGATAGATTTCTGCACCCATCCTCATTGCCTCGCTGAAACTACTTGCACCTTTTGAATAAAGATGAAAAACATACTTGGTCAACTCATTCACAGCTTTATCTTAAGTTCCTGTTGTATGCTTCCATCAATACTTTGGAATCATATAATAAACACTACTTTGAACCAGTTAAAAAAATTTGGCAACACTTACCAGTTGGGAGCAGCATAAATTCCCGCATGGCAAGTTTATTTCCTGCGTGACTTCCACCATTGATGACATTAAATGCCGGAACGGGAAGGATGACTTCCTTGTTGCCAGCCAGGTCTGCAATGTGTCTGTAAAGCGGAACTCCCTGAAAAAATAATTAGTAAACCTCCTTAGTACAGACACCGATGTGCACACAGAGACAAGTCTCCACTTTACAGAGGCATTTGTAAAATGGAGATAGGAACTATTCATAATTGGTGGGTTTGCCTTAAAAATAGGATTATAAATTACATCATCAATTTCCTTTGTCCTTGAAACTTATAAAACCTCTAATTGTCAGCAATTTTATAATAATAAATTATTACAATAATAATAATCATCATCGTTAATAATAATACAAAAATTTAAAGGGGTGCAAATACATTATTCAAATGCCACACATTATAATTTTACATGTATTCTGATTGACTTTCTTCACTTTCCCTCAAATTTTACAAGACAGTATGCTAATAATATTATTTATTCGCAACTTCACTTGCAATTCCCAATATTATGTCAACTAAAATAGGGTCAACATCTCCCGGCTGTCAATAGTACCCCAATAGAGACAGCCCCTGGTTTTCAGAGTTGTTGGCATATGCAGAAATGATCAGTTAAGTTATTTTCACCTTATGAGCAGCTCCTGCTTTGCAAACAGCAAGGGAGACACCAAGGATTGCATTGGCACCAAGTTTAGCTAGAATGCAGAGAACAAAATAATGTTTAAGTGTAAACGTACATTTCTTATCAAATCAGTCATAGTCAATGTCTTTAATAATGCATAATTTATTATTGTCATTATCATAATCATCATCATTATTATTATTACTAATACAAGGCTATCATTTAGGTTTCAAGTAGCTGGTCTCTCAGACTCAAAAGTTAAAGTTAAAGTTGCCAGTCATTTATAACACAAATCTTCCTATAATATTTTATTCTTATGTTTGACTCCTTTTCACAGCCTGCTGATTTTACTGCAGTAGTCAGATAAAAGAGCCCACTGACAGCTACTTATGACAGGCTTGTTATAAACAGAGCTGTAGATGACATTTCAGATGCTTTTATTTTTCACTCATCATCAAGTAGAACAAATCACAAAATGTAAAGTGTACCATGGGGATTTAAACCAAACTTCACATTCAAGTAGTTGGCACCTACATGAACTCAATTATTATTTTTCAATTAATCATCCAAGATCTACCATTGTAAAAAATCTAACAGTACTAACAGAGGTTTGTTCCACGGTAGCCATTATAGCTACAATTTGTGCTATTAGGTAATGACGAGAGACTGCTCATTCATATCTTACAGCTAACTTATTAGTCTCCCTCACAGCCACTTTTAGTGTCGTCACAGAGGAGCATTGCGTGACGACACTAAAAACAGCTGCGAGGGAGACTACTTACTTAGTAGATCCTACTGCGCTTTTCAAAAATGCAAACTCTGAAGTTCAAAAGCCACCTTCACAGTAATATTGCATTTTTCGCTGTCGTCCATCATAATTTCGATCACAAGCAAGGAACCTTGAAACACAGAAACACACAAAACGGATCTCAACCCATCAATCACAAATCAAAAGCCATGACTTTTTAAACTTCTGTTTCGTCCTAAGAGGTCTGCTAGGATGATTGATGGCATTGCAAAATGCAAATGTTAGTTGGCTTTTGAACTTAAGAATTTGTGTGTTTTTGAAAAGTGCCGTAATATACTAGTACTACAAAATTAATGGTAGATGGTGTACTTTGTAGAGAAGATTCAAGGCATTAACTAACATTTATTCTCAGTCCCATCAAGTTCCAACATGATTTTGTCAACCTCAGCTTGTTTAGTTACATCAATATTCTGAAACCAAACAAAAGTATCAATAATGTGCCTCATCTCAAGACTTAAACTTTGTCCGGAAATTGCCCCATTTTTCAACCAAAATTACATGGCAAATACTAAGTTTAATTAAACTTTTGGTTCAAATTAATTCGACAATGTCTTATTGCATTATCTACCACTCTCTGCAGAAGGCCTCAGGAAAGAATTCTCCAGATAGGATTACATTCCATGCATGCCTGACAACATGAGTTCAAGTAGTTCTATTCCCCACACATTAATAATTATTTGATTATAACAGTACAATATGAACATGGTTTACATGCACCTTCTCAATCAAGGCAGGTCCAATAACTTTATTGACATTCTCAACTGCTTTCAAGACACCTTCAATGCAACAATAATAAATTTCATTATAAGTTTAAATAAATATTTTATTACAATTTGCAAACAACAAGTAAAAAATGGTTTGAATATTAGTGTTTGATCCGCAGAACCACTTTTGCTTGCCAGCATTGTAAACAGCTGACACCAGAAGTAAATTCTTCCTGGCAGTTTTTGTTTTAAATGATTAGAGTACTTAGCTACAGTGCTCACACATCTAGAGGACAAAAAGTTAGAATTACCTTCTACAGCAAAATAAACAGTACCACAAGAAAGTACTACTCAGTGGCTTTCATTTGAATGGTCATTCCATAGGATTTCATCCACGACTTAAAAGTTAGAAACACTTTGTACAACATAATAAACAGCACCAAAGGAAAGTACTGCTCACTAGCTTTTATTTGAATGGTCACACTATGGGATTTCCACTGCAGACTCAAAAGTCAGAACCACCTTACAGGGATGTCATGGTTATGCTGCACTAGGCTGTATTTCTTGGCCGAAACAGCCTCTCAAGCAGCCCCCAGTCCCCCATGCATGCTAATCATTGTTGATGAGTTTAATAATTAAAAACTGTATGGAATATCACCTTTGCCAAGAAACCGTTTTGGATCCTTGTCCCGGAGCTCCAAAGCTTCATAAATCCCAGTGGATGCACCAGAAGGAACTGCGGCACGATATAGGCCTGAAAATCAATGACATACAGTCAAAACCCTACTCAATGGCAGGGGTAGATCCAGGATTTTTTTTAGGAGGAGTGCACTCGTCTCTTGCGCTACTTCAACACCAATAAACCACATAGTTTTTTTTTTTGCAGAAAACCAGTTGTATTAGAAAACTGCAGGTCATTTCGGGGGGGGGGGGTGCGCACCCCCTACACCTCCCCCTAGATCTGCCCCTGACTGGCAACTGTAGAGAAAAAATCACCTTTGGTTCAGACAATAAAGACAATTTTGTTACTAACCAGCTACCTCCCTGGATAGAGGGTAGGTGCCTTATTGGACTGTTACCATGCATGTAGACCATGCACTGCTGAAAAACCTTCACAACCAGCTCAAAACATCTGGTCAGAAAGACAACCTCTTAAAGATATTTCAAGCAACAATAATTTCCCGTCTGTCCACCTTTGAATAGCATACCTCGTTTAAGACTTAGGATTCTCCCAAACCATACCCTGTTCAGCAACACACTCATTACAGCCACACAAGAGATTACCCGCCCCCCTTCCAGGGGTTTGAGCAACGTCTTACTCACCCTTAGAAGTTGTGATATCAACTTCCACTGTAGGATTTCCACGACTGTCAAGTATTTCACGAGCTTGGATCTTGCTGACACCAGACATATTTACTAAGAAAATTAACAAAAAATTATTTAGAAAAAAAAAAAAAAAAGTTTAAATGCATGCATACATATGTTAGAGGTCAAAATTAATTTAGGTTACAATTTTTTAACCTAGGTTGATTCTCAGTTTTCATTGTTTCCTAGCCCTAATTATTCATGAATATAGGGCTAGAGACAAAGAAAATTGAGAATCAACTCAGGTCAAAAAATTTTAATCTGAATATAATTTTGACCTGTAACATATACCCCAGAAAATTACAACCTTCTTAAGCCCAGAAGAACCTTGAAATACACAGGAAAGAGGTTCTGATTTTCATTTTTGCATTATAAAAGACATTCTCTGTTTACTACACAGAATTCTCTGGCAAACATGCGAAAGCCTATGACTATTTTCTATTTAGACATGGAGCCTCTTTCATAATATTCTCCTGTAAAGTTACACCTTTCTCCTGCCACTAGAATTCTTCGTGAAAACCTTAAAAGGAGGTCGCCAAATACCAGTACATTTTATAGTTCAATGGTGATAATATTAATAAGATTTTGTAAGATACAGTAGTTGTAAGACACACTTGATACCCTGTAAATTTCCAAACTATTTTATATACTTTTTCTAGTTTTGAAAGGGAGAAACATTATTTAAACAATTTAGTTTAGACTTAAACTCAACGAAAAATTCAAAAACAAAAACAACATGCAACAGAAATGTCAGAAAACAGAGGATTCCCTGAAAATGTTTGTTAATAATCAATGACTCCAAAATAAGGAAATTACAACAACAGATAACATTTAAGTCAATCTAAGCTGAAAGGTGTGTGGCTTATACAATAGATACCGCAGTGGGTACGTGGTGATCTACATTAATCAGGTTTACGGGGAACGGTCTCCAAATAACGGGAGTTGAAAAATCACCTTGTGCAATGACAGGGGAGATGGAGAAATAACGCCTGAACTGGCAAGAGGAAAAAGTTATTCGCCTGGCCAGGGACTGGGATGACTTTAGGAAATTCATTCCATTCAGCACAACAAACACTTGTATTCCCAGTAAAACATCCTGCATGTACAGAGTAAATATTTTCAGAGGTGGAACAATGGTTTATTTATTTAACTTCATACACCAAGCACCAGAGACCTAAAAACAGCCTTAAACACAGAGAAATTTTGCACCCTCGCCCTTAAGCTTTCATTACCAAAGGCCAGTTTCCTGGACAAGTTGAAATAATGTAGGTAAAGTCAATTACAAGTTAACTCAGTATTTCACCTAGTTGGATTCAGAATTTCCTTCGTTATCTAGCCCTAATAACATTATTCATACGAGAAAAAAAAAGGAAATTCTGGTTTAACCTAAGGACAGATTTAATCTGGCCTGTAGGATGGACTTTTTGGACTTGATCAATGTGACTTTGTTGCTCTCTCAACTTGCTTTAACCCTTTTTTTGCTTTGAAACTTGTGAGGTTGACTTGTGGCAAGTCTAGACATTTTTTTGTAGATATTCCAAGAGAAACAGAGAGAAACATTTGTGTTCTTTTGACCATCAACAAAGCCACCATGACACCACAAGAACTGGTATTATATCACAGGTGGTGGAGCCTCCACATACATGTACCCCAATCTGCATTGTACCTCCTTTCTAGAACCTGACAAACTAAGAAAGGGAGTTCTGGAAAAATTTACAACTTTCAGCAATCTTATCCACTTGTGCAGGTTAAGAGAATCTGAAACTTAAATTCTTACTTTCTTTCAGGATTTGCAGGTAGGTGATGTAATTTCCCCTTTTTTAAGAGAAAAAAACTGACGAAAATGTTATGTGGTGTAATAAACAACCAAACAAATAAGAGGTAAATGAGCTCTGAATAGAAGCTTTAAGGAATGATAAAAAATTGAGTTTAGAACGTTACTCTGAGAGATCAGTTTCCATCAAAAACAGGTCCCCAGTAGCAACAAAATTTCCAAAACTTCTAGCATTGATTGGGTGTGGTAACTTCATAAACATTTGACCGGCATAAAGTAAACAAAAACTAACAGCGAAAGGAAACCTGGGGCCACATGTTTTCCGTGACGAAAACATTAAATACAATTTGATAAGTAAATAATAATTCATAAAATTTAATCCAGGAAAAGGGCACAGATTTGCGTGCTGCGAGTCACATTTATCTGTGTAAGCTAGTTTTTAGCGACAAAGATCTCTCCAAACTTTGTCCTGCAGAAAAAACATCCTATTGAAAAATTAACCCACTGTCTGAATCATTTAACGATCTTCAGAGATGTCAAAATCGTTTTCTTGTAAAAAGCTGAGAACGTCTCCTCCGAGGTCTCGAATTAGGAAATCGAGCAAATGCAGTCGTCTTGTAGAGATGCTTCTGACTGCATTTCACGCCAATTTTAGAACTCTTTGATGCGTAAATACAGCAAAAGTAAAGTAGTATGAACTTACGATTTACTGAAGCTCCAGATTCCGAGATCTCACTACCAAAAAGCGCAGAGAAACGTTCGCAGATCTAAGAAATCAAGAAAGTCAGCGAATTAACACAGATCCTCAAATATCACGCCGCATCCCATTGGTCAGAAAAGGATCGTCTGATAGGGTGAAAAAATAACCAATCAGAATCACTGTTATATTTCAATCCTAATCGATTTCCCACCATCCGTTGCGAGCACGAATCGCCAAATTACCCACCTCGGTGAAGTTTCGAAAGTTAACAGCGAAATGCACTTTTTACCAATGATTGTCGCGGAAAATCCGCTCTGAAACCTGCATTCAAATAAGGGAGAACAACTCTAAACAAAATGGTGCGAGAAACACGCCATCTGTGGGTCGGAAACCTACCGGAAAACATACGGGAGGAAGAAATTGTCAAGCATTTTGCCCGGTAAGGTTTTAGCTTACCAGTTTTGGCGCGCTGTATTCAAGCCAGGGAATTTATTCTTGTTATTATTTTTTTAATGCAGCTTAATTTTCCTCCTTTGTAATAAGTTAAGGAATTGTAACAGTGCTTTATGGCGGAAACTTTATTCTTAATGACAGTTCACATGTAAGAGAAAAAAACCGCTGCTCCGTTTTGGACTGGTTAATACTCCTTGCCGATGTTGCGTGAAGCTATAAAAAAACGTTTCGTTTCGCTTTTTAGTTCATGGTGATTAGTCGCTGAAATTGAACTTGCTCATCAAATTAAATTTCTAAATGCATTTTAGGCATCCTTACAAAGAGCGAGACGCCATAGTAAATTTTACCATTCGACCGTCTGCGGCGGTGCTAAAATCAAAATTCACTTTACTCTATCGTGGTACTTGTAAACTTTAGATATTTCTTATCTCTTTGTGGTAATTTAAATCCACTATCAATATTTTTAGAGCCAGATGAATTGTGAGAAAATACTTTATACCTGACAGAAAGCGTCTCGTTAAATTTGTTCAATTTGCATGGAAGTGTGATCACAAGTTGCCATGTTTTTTTCTCGGAAGGTTTGTGTTACACGTCACCAACGACTTGCTTCGCTTTGTTTGCAGGTATGGCCGCGTCGAGAGCGTCAAAATTCTACCAAAACGCAGCGCTGAAGGTGGACGAGCCGCTTTTGTGGATTTCGTTGACATTCGCAGCGCAACGAAAGCGCATGAATCTGTTAATAGAATCGGCGATCGTGAAATGAGAACCGATTACAATGAACCAGGAAACCCTAGTAATCTTTCACGGCTTCATGCGGATCCTCCCGCCCGTCCTACGAGTAATTCAGCACCGGGATCTCCTGTACAAAGACGGCGCTTTGATAGAAGAACCGAAGGGTAAGTTAGAGAATAAGTTCGTGAGCTTCTTATTGCTAATTTCATAAGAAAGCGCATTGCTTCGTGTTGCAGTCACGTGAGCTAGACACGCTATCCGCCCATCAAATGGCAAAGTTGAGAGTTCACCTCTAAGTCTCTGCCTGTAAGTATGTATTTCACTCAATATTTGATTGCGGCTTGCGGTTTGCGTATCTCTTGAAAAGCAGAAAAACTTGGAGTGAGGGATTTGCAATATTGAATTGGGTGTGAAAAAAATCCCATCTGGCAAAATGAAAGAACTTCAGTGGAAAGTCATGTTGTCTTCAATGGCTGGGATTTCATTTTACTTTTACGGTATCGTTGTTGCCTTAAAAATACTTGTGGCTTCTGTTGTTTGTCAAGATGAAGAAGCTTTCGGAACAAGGTGTAATATGTGGAAAATCGCTAGAAATGGATCCCCAAGTTGTGGCAACCAAGAGTATTAGTGTTCCAACACCACAACAACAACAACTTGTTGCCAAACTGGTAAATTTTATAGGGAGAGGTTAATGACTAAAAGTAACAAACAAAAGGGTGCAAGGAAGTAAAGTAAAGCTTTGTTTTATTGTTGTTCTGGTTAATGTTTTGTGATCAAAATTAAAATGGAATTCAGATCAGCATCCTTCACCATTTTGTGTTAGTTTTATCAGAGATAGTTTCATGATATTAGGTTAAGTTGGAGTATTGAGATTGTGTGGTCAGAATTATGGATTTTCAAGATGTGGCAACCAGTGGTGTTACAATGGATTTTTTGAAGCAAAAGAAGAGCAAGCTCAGTGTAATTGAGGAGACCATTTTGGATCATGGGATTTTCAACAGTGCCTGTTAGGATTGTGGACAGCTATTTTTGTTTTTTCCCCTGGTAAATAAAAGAAAATCACACCATGTGGACGACATGCAAAATTGGTGAACTGGATTTCAGTCTTGTCATTTGTGTGGTTGTCTGGCAGAGTTCATGCCGTTTTGGATTTAAGATTGTCCCAAATAATCACAAGAACATCATCTATGTGGATGAGACAAGTTTTGGATTGTGTGGTTTTCAATAGTCTCAGTTCTGTTTTGGATCAAATCCTACAGTATCAGATCAAGATTATCCTAAACAACGCTGGAATAAAATCTGCTGTGAAGGAGAAGTGGTCGTGGATTGTGTGGCTCTCAGTTCTGAAGAAGTGAGGATGGATTTTCTTGCTTTAAACAGAAGATCGCTCCAAAGTGATACAAGTAATTTCTCTTGAAGGATCAGAAAAACAGTTTCAGAGGATTGTGTGGTGTGTTGCACCTCTTATATGGTTCAAGGAAAACGTGCGTGCCAGGTTTTTCACACTTTTACCTTCACTGGACACAGTTCTCTTCTGCATAAGTCAAAAGTCGTGTGTAGCTGCTGTGATTGTTTGCGTTCTTTTCAATTCCACTTTTCTTTGATGAAAATATTAGCTGCTGATTTATCCATTAATCTCATCGCAAGACAGTAAGAAATGGACATCAAGTATCTTAGAAGTATTGGTCATACCCATTGCCTGAAACAACATCTTGTGATGCAGAATTTTGCAAGATTATCTGGAGCATTGAGAGTCTATTGTCAGAGATCAGATTGAAAGCTTGACACTAAATGGTCAGAATAAATTACAAGATACTGATGTGAATGCTCTTTCCATTGCAAACAAAATTTGAATACCAGTTTTGAAAACTTGACAAAACATGTGGTTATCATCAAAATTTTAGACAAGCTATTTGTTTTTCCACCTCTGTTGCAAAGGCATTTTTTTTGGATTTAAACACCACCAAACCTTGTATACTCTATTCAAATTTGATCATCAGCGACATCAGAGGAAGACACACCTCAACTGTGTGAACACCATCAATCTTGTTTTGGAATATGAGATGCCTTTGAAAATTAAGTCTCTCAAGAGGAGTGTTGCTTCAACTTTGGCGTTACCCCAAAAATTATTGTGTGGAATGTGTCATGTAGGAGGTTTTCTTTGTAAGAACTTGAATACAGAGCTTTTGATGAAAAGTGTGTGGTCATCTTGCTATCTTGCTAGTGTTCTTTGTAATCCAAGGATGCGTTAATTTATTGTGATCAGTGTGGATGATTTTAGTGTAGCATATACTTTGATGGGGTCATTTCATGAAGTTGATGTGTTGTTCTTAGGCAAGCCACATGTGCTAGGGCTATAAAAAACCAGGTTAGTACTGTATGAAAAATAAAATATGCTGAACCAGTTTGTGCCATTTCTTTTGTATCCTTCAGGGTTGAAAATTTAGTTGTCTTATGTTGGTAAAAGAACCCAAACATTTACTATTAGTTTACTTGTAAGGTTTCCAGAAGAGGTTTACTCTCAGAAACAATTCAGTCCCTAATGTTTTTTTGTTTTCTAAATTCAAACCCTGCTCAACAGCAAGCTTAGCCTGTAAAAGCAGATGTTTCTCAAATCCTCACTCCCTCCTAGCCGAAAAGTAACTTCTCACCAGAAAAGAAACTTTTTGGCTAGAGAGAAGTGACAAGTAGAAATACATCTACAGTGAGCCTTCTTTTCTGGCAGTGTGTGTTTCAGTACCATCAGCAGCACTTATCACAGAGGATATGCATCATATGGTCATACATGATCATAATAGAGTACTGAAGTGATGACATCATAAAAATGAAATTTCTGAAATTATGGGATTTGTCAGGATATTCTGAAAGAACAATGTCTAAGATGCCTACTTGCCAAAAATTAGCAATTCGGGGGAAAATTGTCTCTGAGAGGTTAGCCGGTTATACTCACAAAACTCCATGCAAACCCTTCCAATTTTTTTTTGGGGTCGACCCAAAAAAATTTAGAAGGGTTTGTATGGAGTTTTCTAAGCATAGCTGGGCTAGATCTCAGAGACAATTTGCCCCGAAATGCTCATTTTTGGCAAGTAGGCGTCTTGGACATTGTTCTTTCAGAATATCCAGACAAATTCCATAATTTCAGAAATTTCATTTTTATGATGTCACACTTTAGTACTCTATTTCCAGTGAACATCTGCTCTAAAAACTAATTGATCTTCTGGGATGGAATTGGGAAAATGTATGACAATCTCAAGTCTGAGAAGACTAATATTGGGGTTATATGTTGTATCCAACAGAAATACGCAAGATGGAAGATACGGTGGTCGTTCACAAGCCTACTATCAAGATGGCTACAGTGATGAAGAAGGTACAAGCGCTCGAATGCCAAGCAGTAGTTCTGGTGGTGGTGGGAGTACTAACAGAGCAAGACCTCTTAGCAGTAGCAGTAGAGATCGACGTCAGCAGCCTTATAGCCATGGACAAGAACCTCATAGAAGCAGTCATAAGCCAAGTATGTGTTGAGTTATTTTGTTTCAGGTCCTTCCAAACTGGCCAGTTGTGTAGGAGCTGCTCTCCTGATTGGTCGCAGAAAACATTGATATTTCATTCTTTCAATTGTTTCAGTATTGTTTGGGGTCAGGATTAGGCACCATTGGTGACTTCTCTTCTGAACAGCTGTTGCATGACCCTAACTGGCATACTGCGTGCTGCTTAGATCTGTCCTAAAACAGGATGCTCCAGCCAGTATCCTCCCAACTCTTCAAAACCTCTAATTTCATTGCCACCTATATGTTACAGTACTGTTTTGGGGGTGGGGGGGAGGTCCTTGTTTTGGGTGGGAGGGTGGGTAGGTCCATTTTTTAGCTTCAATTATTCTTAACTAACTAAACATGTCTAGTCTCCAGTAAAGGAAACTGGGCGATCAAACAACGTTACTGTCCATTGAAAGGACATCTCACTACATATCAGGGTGCAGAGAAAGTCAGTTTTACAGCTTGCCAGTTGGGCAAGCTGCAGCTAACTTGTAGCGAGAGAGTCATTTTGATTAGCCTGAAAAAAATTTTGGATGAGCAGGATTGATTACAGTTCTTCTGTAATGTGAATTTTGTAAAAAATTCATTTGCCCGCTGGGCAAGTGAAGAACAGAATTCACTAGCCTAATAGCAAAATCTACTAGTTCCAGGCTATGGAGCATGACTTTCTTTGCCTGCTGCATACGTACTTTTGATATTTTTATTTGTCAACATTCGACGGTATGTGATTAAACATTTCCCAGAACCAATTGTCATGTCAGTGAACATTAAATATTCTTTGACCAATGATTGATTTAATCAATGATCATGAGACCACTGTCATGTTTGATCTGGACTGTAAATTGTTTTTTTTTAGAAGCATACCGGGATCAAGAACCCAGTGCAGATCACTCCAGTGGCAGTGAGAGCGACACTGAAAGCAGTCAGAGCAGAAGCCAGTCACCTAGCTCCAGTGGTAGCAGCAGCAGTGAGGAAGGCAGCAGGGATGAGAATGTCCGCAGGGTTGCTTCTGTGCCAGATGCTCCTCAGGCAAACAGAAGTTCAGCACTCTGTTTAAGAAATATCTCTATCAGATCAGGAGGTATAACAAGAAACAGTGTGATTAGGTAGAAGTTACCTTAAACCTGGTCTTTGTCTTGTTTGAATTAAAGAAGCTTTGTATTCTTTACATTTGTAGATAGCAGTGTTCATGATGGCCTTTATCATGAGTTCAAGAAGCATGGGGATGTGTCTCGCATTTATGTGAATGGACAAGGATCTAGCAGATATGCTATCATACACTTCAGAAGGTGCTGAGAATTCAACTTTATTTTAATCCATACACCCATGGAATAAATTTCAGGATCCAGCTTCCAATGCCAAAGATCTAAAATTGGGGCTATCAAGCCTTTTTTTACCTCTTAATCATTGAGTCAAGAAAGGTTGTAGAAGTTTTTAATTTTTTTTCTTTGTTGTAATTTTGTCAGGCCTGAAGATGCAGAGCGAGGACTACAAGTATGTCAGGGAAAGATGTTCCTTGGGGCTGCAATGGATTTACAGTATTGGCAAGGTTGGGGAACGTAATCTGTTAGAACAAATTATTACTAGTAAAAGCTCAAGCTTTAAGAGACAATACCTCTATTAAAGAGTTTAGGGAAGAAGTTGATAGTCATTATTCTGGATCCAAGGCAAACTCAGGGTGCGTTTGATTGAGCGTATTCCAGAATAAGAATATACAAACGTTTTTTTTTTTTTTTTTTTTTTTTTTCTCAAATCTCTTATACCATTGTCCAATCTGTTAGTCTGGGACCAGTAGATTTTCTTGCTGAGAAAGTAACTTTGTAAGCTTTCTTGCCTTATGCAGGGGTTTCACTGAGGGCCAGGCACCGGCTGTGAACGTGACTTTGCCCGGCTGCTTAACTTCTCAAAGAACTTTTTTTTTAATACAAGGAATGATCAAAAACCTGTTTCAAGTAAATTACACAATCGTGCCCTTTTCTTAATGAGTCTTCTCAAATGTAAAATATACTTTATCGTCAAATTTCGACTTTATCACACTCAGCTTGAAATCCCCTCATTTGTTACATGCTAAAAACAAGAATTGCCCCGTAATGTGTTGTGAAAAGAGCTGCACGCCATAAAAGACCGTCTAGAATGTCTCAATAAGATTATCAACTAATTTGTGTGGTGGATATTGGTATCAAATCATGATCAAATTTTCTACAAAAGTTATCATTTTTTGATAGTTGAAAGACATTGTGTGCACCTTCAGAATGCAGGAAAACTTATCTCTGTAATGGTAGAATTTCAAAAAAGGGCCTTTCCAATTCTTTGTCTGGGTGTCAAACCCAGTGGCATTGCTGTTCAAAACCTTAATGAAATCCCTGCTTATGGGCAAGGGGCCAGGCAAGTCATCCACATATGAAATTGTTTACTCAATTTTCTCCTAATGATACCAATACACAATCAAGAGAATAGGTTGTGAGAATTAAAAAAGTAATCACTTGAGGGAAAATGCTTTGATCTTTTATCAAATTCTCTCAACTTATTCTTCATAGAAATGTATAGAGACCAGTTTGGAGAATTTGCATGTGAATGTTGGGGCTTAATTGGTTTACTAAAACTACATTTAACAAGAAGTAATCCCAGGCATTCAAAATGCAAGAGTTGCTTGCCCAAAGGACAAACTGGAATACCTTTTTTTTCTAGCCCTGATGATAACAGTGGTAAGAGTTTTTTGGCTTTTTCCTGTAGATGATCGATACGATTCCAGTGAACATCGTCACCGTCACCGTTCACATGCAGGGTCCATGATTGATGATGACTTTGATCCAGGTTGCACCAGAACTCTCTTTGTAGGAAATATTGAAAAGACAACAACATTTTCTGATCTTAAGGATGCTTTTGAACGATACGGAGAAATTGTGGTAAGTTTCCATAAAGTAGTTTCGACTCAGAATAGTTTCCTATTATGGTTATTTTTTGTTGAGTCATGAAGAACATGAAATTGAAGGGCAAACATGGATTCTTTTTAAAAATTAGTTGCTTACTTTAAGGTCAGTGAAAATAAGTGTTTGGCGGCTAGTGAAAAGTCAGAGTTTTTGAGTTCTGTTAATGACAACTGGGTTGTTCTGTCTGCAAATATATTGTCTTACATGCTAAATAATTGTAGTATTATGGTTGGGATCACACTGTTTATAACGCTTATTTGTTTTCTGGCTCAGAAATAACATACTTTCCTTAATGACAGGATGTTGATATCAAGAAACAAACTGGTAATAATCCGTATGCATTCATCCAGTTTGTTGAACTGAGCAGTGCTATTCAGGCTCGAAGGAGAATGGACAGAGAGTTTGTGGGACGCAACAGAGTCAAGGTATGCATCTGCATTTAAGACCACAATTTTCTAGCACTTTGTTATTTGAGGTACCAGACTTCTGAGTGATAGGTATGTTATTCTAACACTCAACTCACGATCTAAAATTCACTGACAGAAATGTGCTGACTTTGTTCTGACATCCACACATGGTTAGACATTCTGGTCTTCTCTGGTAAGGATGAAAAAACACCAGCTACCTCTCACAGTACTATTACTGATATGAATCTTGCAGAATGTGAAAGAACTCACACTTCTGTTCCTAAAGAGTTGGATACATACAATGAGGGACAAAAGTGTTGACACACTTCCGTAAAATGGCCCCTTTTTGCATAGTATATTTATCCCCATGTCTACCCCAACCCCTGAAAAAATAAAACTTTGGCGCCTCAAGTCCTTGAATTCAGACAACATTGATTCGGGGTGAAATTTAAGCCATTTAAAAGGAAAGAAATAATAAATGAATTAAATGTTTGTTAAAAGCAGCCGTTTTAAACAATTGTGTCAACTACTTTATATTGTCTGAAATATGTATCTGTGTTTTCCGGCTTTTTTGATGCTGAATTTTCGTTTTTGAACTGAATCATTGTTTGTTTTAAACAAATATTTGTAAAGTTTTCTTTTGTGTAAATTCAATGATGAATCTGTTCCTCTTGCATGGCAAGACATTTGTACAGTTCTGGCATAAGGATCTAATGTTTTTACAAGTATTATCATTCATTGAAAAAGGATGGAAACCATTTTGAAAACTCAGGTGGGAGAAACTGGGGAGAGCCCAAACTACTTCCGGCGGGGGTTGACTTACACCCAGGCCAAGAAACCTCGAAGACCATTCTATACGCCATGAACAGAACTCTTTGAGTGCCACCTACAAATAACGTTACATCACTGTACAAAACTTTAAATCCCCAATCTGTTTACTTGTTTATAATATTATCATTCAAGACAAAGTACCAACGTAAACCAGCAATCTAATTTGTTGAAACATCAGCGCCATTGATCGATGTTTTGGTAAATGCAGTTAGTCACCGAATCGCGATAAATGTATATTTTACATTCTCCTCTGAATACGAAGATTCCACTTGTCGTGATAAATTCAAGTGTTAGTACTGCTTTTTCGTGATTAGAAAACCATATATAGATATTTATTGGGATAACTAAGAATAACTTGATACTGATATACGAGAATCAACAATGAGTGGAAGTTATTCAGGCAAGTTTCATTTATTTAGCAATGCAGTCCAAACAGTATTTTTGTCATCAACTTTGAAGTAAGAAACGTTTATTTAGGCCAGAAGTATTGTTATTGTTATTGTTGATTCAAGTTTTAATTTACGTATGTGAGTGGTTTCAATGCCAATGATTTAGCTAAAGAAAGATTCCTTTCTTAGCAAGTAGACGGATAAAGTGAAGAACAAATGTATATTCACGTAATCGTTATCTTTTCAGATCAGATTTGTTTCAATGATATCACTGCAAATACATGTTCCGGGTTTCAACATCCGACTTTGTAGTAAATTGTTCTGGTTACCTCTCATAAATGTCTTTGCCTGTTTTTCTATCTTGTACTGCACGTTTACAACCCAGTAGGCACAATTTTGTAACCATGGAGTGTTAAAAACACACATTTATTTCCCCTTTTTGCATAGTAGATATACGTTCCCCAGTAGCTCCCTTCCAAAATAAGTTGAATTTGAAGTGTCCTTGTTTTAATGAAACGACAATTTTGATTCGGGGGAGAAATTTTCCATTGGCGAAAGATTTAAAAATGAATTAAATGTTTGTTAAAAGCAGCCGTTTAAACAAGTTGAAAAAATTTTGTCCTTGGGCGCCCCTGCAGTGTGGTAAACCTTAAGCACGTGTGCGTCTGTGACCATGTACTGTAGCAGGCTCACACAGCTTTCTTGCTTCCCCATAACTTGCTTCATCAAAGAAAGTGATAATGATGGCCCTGTGTAAAGTGAACACCCAGTTTTCTTGTGGGTCTCTGGTTATCGAGAGTCCCTGAAATGTTGTATTGTATTTTATATTATATTTATATTTTTATATTATATTTTATGTGTAGGTTGGTTTTGGCAAAGTATCGCCCATCAACACCATCTGGGTCGGAGGGGTGGGTGGATTGAGTGAGCAGCAGATAGAGCGACATTTTGGACGATACGGACATGTTACTAGAGTTGTGGTGAATCGCCCCAGGGAACAAGCCTTGGTCAGTTTTGATAGTGTGGAGTCTGCTAGCATTGCACAGGCAGAGATGAAGGGCAGAACTATGTTTGGACGGCGTGTCAGGGTAAGCAAGCATAGCTCTAAGCTGGAAGCCTCTTATTTCTAACGATGTGCTACACATGTACACATGACTCACATCAGTGGGAAAAAGTTCACAGGAAGAATATTGAATATTGAATGTCACATTTCAGGACTTCTTTCTTCACATAGTGGTGCATAATCGCTGGCTTTTTATTGATTGCCACTTTAAACACTGATTTTTATACACATCACACATTTTAATTTTGAAACAGTTTGAAAGGTTTATTGAACAGAACTTTGCAGCTGTTTCTATCACTATATTCTCAGTGAAGTTCATTCATTCCTTACTTCTCTTTGCACAGGTTGAATTTGTCAGCCGTGACAGTCGGCAACTATTCTTTGATGCATTACAGCGCACTGGTTCCTCAGATGGTAGCAGCCGGAGATATGAACCTTCCTCCCCAAGGTCGCGTGGCCGAGGGGGTGGGTATTATGATAACCGCTGGGATAGAGGAAGGGGAGGTCGTGGCAGCATGAGACGTGACATGTCAAACCACCGTCCGTGGCACAGGGGAGAGTATGACTACGCCGATAGCAGAGAGGGGTACCAGCAGAGAGGTTCTTCCGTTACCGTGGGCCTTATGAGGGCGGAGGGTATGAGTCAGCTGATGATTATGATCAAGAGCTTCGTGATTATAACTATAGTCGGCAAAGAGAAAGAGAGAAAGAGCAAGGTCGGCACAGACGTGATAGAGGTGGGCGCGATCGGGATAGGGAGGAGGCAAGCTACAGTGGCAGTGAGAGGTATTTTCCTGAGGGTCATGAGGGCTGGCGGGATGACAGGAGCAGTTCAGGTTCATATGAAGATTCCCGTGATCGCAAAGAACCTCGACCGCCGGATTTTCCTGAAGAACACGATCGTGAGCGTTACAGTGCGGATGAAGACCGAGCCTCAATTCATGGTAAGCCCCCTAGCCGTGACGTTGGGCAGGATGAGAAAGGCGCCAAGAGGAAAGAGAAGAAGAAGAGAAGACCTCGTTCACCTTCTCCTGAGGATGAGCGAGTGGAGGAGAAAGAGATGCTCAGTGCAGGAGAGGATGTCATCAATGAAAAGAGAGCTTTTGATCAGAAGAAGAAGAAAGAAAGAGTTGCAGATACTAAGCTTGCAGTGAAGAGTAAAGATGGAGAGCATAAAGTGGACAGGGAGCATTTGGAAAACAATGGTACTAAGAGTGAAGAACTTCCAGCTCAAGAACGCAGTGATCAAATGCCGGCTCCTGCATCACCTCCTCCACCCGCTAAGGTCAGTAAAAAGAAGGAGAAAAAGGAGAAGCGTAAGCGACACAAACGGATTTTCTCGCTGAGTGAAGAGGAAGAAGAAAGGGAGGTAGAAGAAAAAGCTGCTAGGTTAGAGGAAGCTGCCATTCGGGGTGGGGGTGACTTGACAGCATCAGGGGTTAAACAGAGGGCTCATTCTGATGCTGACTTACAGAGACTTGAAAAAAGAGATATCCACTCTGCACCTGAGAGTAGTAGGCTTGATCAAGCTGATCTGAAAGAGAAACCCAGGCGTCATTCTGCCGATGAACGATTGCCCAAAGAAGAAAGAGAAATGTCTCGAGACGCAGGCAGTCGTTCACCCCGTAATAAAACACACAGAGACGAGAGAAGAAGAGACTGGGAGAATAAAGATGTTACAAAACCAAAACGACGACGCACATCCAACAGTGAATCACCCCCTCCTCCTCCACCCCCACCCCCTCCTCGTGAGGCTGGAGAAGCCTTCCCTCCCCAGGTGGATGTGCTACCAAGAGTGGTTCCCCCTCAATCAGATGGGCACAACACTCAAGTAATCCGACCTCCTTATGATGTTGCTCCAGCGCCCGGTCATTACGAGTCACAAGTTTACGATGCGAACCGTGGTGTTCCTGTGGGAGCTTCTCCTGCCACACTCAGTCCGATCCCACCAGTTGGTATAAGTCTAAACCCTGCAGTTGCAGGTCCTCCTCCAGGAAGCATTGGTACTCCACCTTTGGCAGTTCATTCACCCAGTGTTCCCATGGGCTCAGCTCCATTACCAGCTTTGGCATCTCCACAGGGGGCAGTACCCCCTCCTCCTCCTCCACACTCAGAGTATAACAGCACGCCACCCATCCCACAACCGTCCAACACAGACACCCTCCTAGACCTGCTGAGGCGGTATCCAGTAGTATGGCAGGGCTTGCTAGCACTAAAGAATGATTCTGCTGCAGTCCAGATGCATTATCTGGCTGGTAATGGTCACTTGGCTGAGGTTTCATTACCCCAGGCACCTGCTAATGGGATAGGAAGTGTGCCACCACCAATCCGGATCGCCCAGAGAATGAGACTGGAGCCATCTCAGCTGGAGGGGGTCATCCGCAGAATGCAGGTAGGTGCTAACCTGTCTAGACAGTCTATTCTCTCTTTTGGGACAGCACTTAGTGTTTGTATTACACAGCAGGCTGCAGCAGTGTTAGTTTGTTATAGAGTTGGAAAAATGCCTTATTGACTGCAGGGAACCAGGGCTGAAAATTATTTTCGGACAGTGGCCAGACGTGAAAGACCAAAGAAAGTTTTGCTCAGTCAAATCTTGTCTCTGACCGGTCAATATATTGGGAAAAAAGTTGACTTATCTCTGTGTAATTTTCTATTTGTAGATGTGATTGTATTTTATCAAAGAGACAAAATCTAAGATTTATAGTGAGTAGAGTGCATGGGTGACTGGTCGACATGACCAACGAGTGAAGTTTTGGGCAGGTCAAATCTCCCTACTGATCAGACATTGTCTGTTGACTGGCCATTATTTTGAGCCCTGGGACCAGTTATACATTTCATTTAAGCGTTAATTATGCAACATTCAGTTGCTTCCTTTCCATGGATGATTGAGATTAGTTTTTTTGCCACAGGTTCTTAATATGCATCAATAGTTGTAAGTTTTCATGGGAAAAAAAAAAGCAGACTACATAGCTTGATGCCATAATTTACTTAACTAAGTATTTTGTGCTGATTCTTTCAACAGTCTGACAAGGATCACTGTTTGTTGCTGGCACTGCCATGTGGTAGAGATCCTCTTGATGTTCATGCACAAACACGTGCATTGAAGAGTGGTTTTATAAACTACTTGCAGCAGAAACAGGCTGCCGGGATCATCAATGTTGCTAGGCCAGGGAGCACTCAGGTAATAAACTAAGATGTTTATGCAAACTTATAGATAGTTCATTTCTTTTTTTGTCACTCGGGAAAAATGAATAGGCAATTTGCGCTGTCTTTACTTGTACAGGGCCATATCAAGGTGAGGTGAAAAAAAAAATAAAGTGCATGAATTTTGATAGCAGTTTTTGTATGAACTAATTTTCATAAGCGATAAGGTATATTATATGGTATGTTGATCTGTACTAATCATACTGATCGCAAACTCGACACAGTCTGTGAAATTCATTTTGTTACTGGGACTTCAAACATTTTCATGGCATGAGAGGGTACGTAAGTTTTGTTTGATGATCCTTAGAGTCCTTAAGAATGCAGCAGTATTGGACATGACTAGATAATAACAATGAGGTTGGAAGTAGAATGAACAACATTCTTGTTCCCAGTAATAGTAAAATATACATTAAAAGAACCTCATCCAGGATATAATGAAAGCCTTGTTATGCAGGTTGAATATTTTTTCCTTGCTGCAGTCAACAAGTGGCACCTCGATAAACAGCTGGACGTTTGGTACTATTTTTCTTCTATTTTCCATTCAAAGGGCCGGGCCACACTCATAGTAGCAGAGAAAAATCCCCGCCAGGATAAGCTCAACCCTATTATGCATGCATCTGTTATTTTTACTTTCTTATATCACTGGGTTCAAACTGCACAAAAATAGAGGTGCTTTTATGAGTGATATTTCTTGTTCATGCCATTGTCTGTTTCTCCTCACAGCCAAGCTATGTGCTTCATATCTTCCCACCGTGTGATTTTGCCCAGGAGCACTTGGCACGAGTTTCTCCAGATCTCCTAGACAGTGCAGCTGACAGTGGGCACCTTATGGTAGTGGTGGCATCCGTGTAGATGAGCAAGAACCTGAAGAGGAATGATGAAGTAGCAGTAGTTGTAAATTGAAACTTCAGTTCAAGAACCTGAAGAGGAATGATGAAGTAGCAGTAGTTGTAAATTGAAACTTCAGTTCAAGAACCTGAAGAGGAATGATGAAGTAGCAGTAGTTGTAAATTGAAACTTCAGTTCAAGAACCTGAAGAGGAATGATGAAGTAGCAGTAGTTGTAAATTGAAACTTCAGAGTGCTGAAGTTGACAATCAGTAGAACTAGAATAAAAGCTGAGTGGTGCTTCATTGTGATCTGCACATCTACTTGGAATAGTCAAGAACCTTGCAAGGTTTAACACTGAGATGAAGTCTTGGTGAAGAAGATCTGTCATTTAGATCACAGAACATCAATCCTAGAAGTAGAAGTTCAAAGACATTTTGTTGACAGAATGCTTGAGTCATGGATAATGTCCAGACATAACTCAGTGAACCAAAGTTGGACAAGTTGCTCGCAAATATTGTGTACTCAACCTTTCATGGTGGAGCAAGTTTGGCAGCTAGAACATTCAATAATAATCATTATAAATGCTGTGTGCAGTTAAATTGAATAGAAATAATAATTATTTTGTTAGCCCTTAAGTAGTATGTTTTTAAATTTTATTTGTATAAACAATGCCATTGTTATGGGTTTCACACAGGGATCCTTAAGTACATAAACAATAGCCCAAGGCTGAACATAAAATTTCTTTTGTCAGAACCTGTAGATGGCTGGATTTAAATATAAATCAACAGGTTGGCTGTCTTCAGTGTATTCTGATCCAGCTTGATGGCCGAGTTCCATTCAACTGTATGTCAGGGAAATTTTTTCAATCTCGCATGCACAGGGTTCCCATGTAGAGTATTTCCAAGAGGTTATCTTGCTGGGCCCAGTTGTTTGAAGGTGGATAGCACTATCCAGTGGATTGCAATAATAAGCAATTATTGGATGAGGTTTTTGTGATATCCGGAATAATCAAGGTCGAGGTAAGTGTTATCAGCCAAAGCTGAAGGCTGAGGCTGATAACACTAACCGAGACCTTGATTATTGCGGATATCACAAAAACCGAATCTAATAATTGTTTTATTATACTTTATCTTCAAGTAATTTCTCAATTTCTTGCTGGGTTGATGAAGCGAATCGAGAAGCCATTCTTACTTCGCTGTCCACGAACTTGACACTGCTGTCCGTGCACTTGACATTGCTCTTGGAACTCATGCCTTGCGCGCGCAACCTACAGATTATTCACTAATCTGTAGGTACAGATTAGTGAATAATCTGTAGGTTGTGCTGTTTCCCAGAATTAACTGTAGGCTTTTAGTCAATGAGAAGACAGATGGTGACTACAATGTATGATAATGACAATAATTTGCTTTCCGTGATGCTGATCTGTTGGATAGATATTTATCCAGTAGATAGCACTATCCACCATTGAACAACAGGCCTGGTTTACCCTTTACAGGTTTTTCCAAACTGAGGTCTAAAAGATCTTTTCTTTTAGGTGATCATCTTATTAATTCTCATAGCCTAATCTCATGACAATGTATGGATATCATTAGGAGAAAATTGCTGTTTTTCACTATTGGAACTTAAGGGGTTAACTTCTTTTTCTTCTTTCTGCATGGGAGTTTAAATAGTTGGGCTTGCTTAAAGAAAACAACATGGACCAAGACATAGTAAAAAAATCAGGCCCCAGTTGTTTGAGGTGGATAGCACTGTACACTGGATAAATCTCTACCCACAGATAATGCAATAATAATGGTTTCCCTAATACTTATCCACTGCATAGTGATTTATCTGATGGATAGCACTATCTAATGTTTGAACAACTGGGACCTGCATGATAAGAACATTCATTTGTCAATAGCTTGTCAATTTACCATGTCCTAAATGAGTGGTGATCTGGCATGATTATGTGAGTGCAAAGGCTCAAGGAATCATTTGGAAGGATGACAAAATCAATGAAAAAACAACAGTGGACATGTTCAAAGCACCGAACCACAATCCTTTGTTTTCTGTTGAAAATTACTCAACGTTTTTATTGGTCAATCAATCAAAATGATAGTTTGATTGAAGAAGAAACATATGCTGGTGTTTAAACCATTTTAACTATGTTTGGAAGGACAACGAAAATGGGGAATTCTGTAATAGTAAAGGTTTGGTTGCATTTCTGAGACTTTCATTCTAGTGTGGAGCAAAGCCATTTGTAGTCTGCCATGTTCGTTTACCTGCACTCTGTCTCTTTAAACAATCGCGAGAAATTTTGTGGATGCAAATAATAGCCAGATTCCCACTCATTTCAAACATGATGAATGGTAAAGATGTATTGAAACTTGCTCATTTCATTTCAAAAGTTATATACATAAAGCCATATTGTCAAGTGTTTATGTTAATTGGTCACATGACCAACTGATGGTAACCAACTAAAATGCAGAAGACCTATCTATGGATTTTTTCCAGCGTAAAGAGAACAGACAAGAGAATAGAGACAGGATATTACAGAAAGGGGTACAGCAGAGGAGCCTAAACTTAAATGTCTTCAAACGTGAAAAAGTCAAACCTCCATGTGTGACAACCTCCCATAAGCAATCACTTATCCAAAATGCCAAAATGTTTTTGGGAACTCTTGTAAAATTAATGACCATCTCCTGTTAGCGACCGCGACTACTTGGAGTTACAGTCTTGGAATTTCCATTGCTTTTAACCTCTTGTAAGAGGTGGGTACACTTTAGGTGACAAGTTGCAGCAAAACGTTGTGGCAACAGATCACCCCTTGTGCACAGGTCACACGACTACTTGCAGCAAATTGTTGGGGTGACACGTTGCAGTGACAAATCGCTTCATGTGTACCAGAGAATTTTTGTGAAAATCTGTCTCTGCAACAGAATTTTGTCACAGCAGCAAGTCGCGAAAAATCGAATCAGACTGAATTTGTGTAACTTGCTGCAGAGACAAAGATTTTCACAAAAATTCTCCAGTACACATGAGTTCATGTTGCTGAAACTTGTCCCTTTAAGTGCACCAACGTTTAGAAATTTTTTTGCAAAAGGTGGACATGTTCTGTACTCCTCTTGGAAGAAAGCTACTGTGGTTTGATTCTCACAAAGCACCACCTCCCGCAAATGACCATTAACCCTTTAAGCCCTAATGGTGATCAGTATCAAAATTCTCCTTGTGATATCAATGCTTTTTATAACAGATTGGTGATGAGAATCAAGGCAATGATCACACAAGATACAATGAGTTGATACTTCAACAACTTCTCTTTACTACTTTTATAGAAAACGTATAGGGACAGCAAATGGGAATTTGAATTTTGATATTAGGGCTTCAAGGGTTAAATCTTGGAATTTTGGGGGGATCACTTCAAGGGGTTTGACTTTAATGTAATTATTACATGGACATTTTGTAGAGGATTGCATTGTTCTAGTAATGGCTGTATTTTATTTTCTTAAATGTCAAAACTGATGCTGTGCATTAAGCGGTTTAGATCCCGTTGGAAAATGAGAGTATAATTATCTCGTTTGTAGAATAGACGTAAATTTGCGGGACCCTTCTTGCGGGTTTATTAATTTATTATCCAAATTAGTATTGGTAATAAAAAAGAACATCTCATACAGCTGGATGTGCTTCTCTTACTATTTTCCTTGTCCTGTCTCACTTAAAGGCTGACTATTCCAATATTATTCTACTTCTTGTCTGGTTTGTTTGTGTGTCTTTGAATGCAGCACTCAAAGATTAAAATGCTTAAATTGGTAAGGAAACTATTTTAGCAACCATAAAATAAGTTTCTTGCCTAAAAAAAACTTTTGTACAAGGTAATGACAATTCCTGTCTGTCTGTACTACTTTTATTGGTGGAAGTCAATAGGTTGCTTATAAGTTAACAGGAAGAAGTGAAAAATGCATCTATATAAATAGTTAATATTAATAAAATACACTCGACTGCATGTTAAGATAAGCCAAAGACTTGCGATAAATTCATTAGAGTGTAGCCCATGAAAGGTTTTATTTCAAGATATAGTAAATACCAAATTTCTAAATTTGTGGTGCTAGCAATGAGGTGTCGGCCTTAGAGTCAAAGCAAATGACTGAAAGCAAGAGCAAACAACTCAAAATATCCAGTTTAGGTTTGGCAGGCATCCATCTTGAACAGCTGTCACTTATAAAGAGAGGGTGGACTATAATCAAAATATACAGCTATTTCAAATAACAGTGTTGGATTTTAAGAACTAAGGCCTGTGTGACAAAACCACAAGGTTGTTGCAGCTGTAAATCCCCTAATCATAACTTCTTGGTTGTCAGTGCCATAGAAATGTGTAAACCTCGCAAATGTTTTACCTTTTCAATTTATGACAGAAGATTCGCGCTTCGTGGCTGACCTTGGAAATTAATTTTTTCATGAAATTTCCCTTATTGCTTTCCAACAACTTTTATTGAACAGTAACATATGCTACCACTAGTATAAGACTTACACAATCCTCCACTGATTTAACAATTGGAGGATTTAAAAATCCTTTTTTTGGTCTCGTCATTCTTGAATACTGTCTGCATTTTTCTAGCTACATGAGGAAATTTTGTTGCAATGAAGTCACCAAGAAAGACTCCTATTCATGTATTACAAAGTGACTGATAATTTTCATCCATTCCTTTCACCCCTTTACCTGCTGAGAGCCAAGTAATAAGTTCCCTAACAGGACAAAGTTCACCCTTAAACAAAGCTTCTCCACAGAACTTCATCTTACTAGTGACAGCTTTGCCATTAACCAAAACTCTAAAGTACAAGGATTCTATAGAATCTTCAGATGACGCTGATGATGTCGTGTCTCTCCAGAGTTCAATGACCACTCTGGTAGCATAAGGCGTCCACTTATTCCGATCATGAACACCCAGATTTAGTAGAAGTGGTGTCACAGTACTGTCGTGGGCACTATAAAGTATAAACTTGAGTTTGGTTTTATCACGAGACTTGTCAATCATCCTCTTTGCCATCTGAATCAACATGGGGTGGGTGGCAACGTCAGCTATTGCAGTGAAATTCTCAGCAAATGCCCAACTTCCAAAGTTGATTCCATCAGCTGCCATCTCCTGTGTCACACAGCCCCCGGGTCCACAGGGGAGGGGGTGTTTGTAGCAGTATCGAGTTAAAATTGCATCAGTCAGGCTGGAAGAATGAAATGATTAAATTAAATATGCAATAAATATGTAATAAAAATAAATTAAAATTAAATAAATTGAATAAATTATTTTATTAATTAATTTACTAAAACAATTGTTACTACTTAAAAATAGTAACTATTGTTTTGGTGTCAGTTAACATACAATTAAGGAAATCTTGATTTATACTAGAGAGATTAAGATTCACGTTTACGCCAAATGGAAAACGTGAATTTGTACCATGTGACCAAGTTTTTCCCTCAATTGTCGTTAACTGTTTATTACTTCAACTAAAAAATAAGTAGTTTCACACCAGTTTTATAAATAAGAATTGTTCAGGACAGTTTTTATCTGCTTATTTTCTATTCTTAGAAATCCTCAACATTTAACGTTTGGCGTAAACATGAATTTTAATCCCTCTAATATTTATTTCACTTTTACATGATCTTGCAAATCAATAATATTGCAAAACTAATAGCAGACCCCACTAATTCTAACTCCCAAGGGAAACAAAAAAAATTGTTTGAGGTAAACTGATTGGCTTAAATTCATAAAAAATTCAACCGAAGGGAAAGTAAAAAAAAATAAGTTAGTAGAAAGTTCCATTCACCTGTGTTTCCAGTGGTACTGTATTATCATCACACTAAATTTTGAACAATGTACCAGAAAAAGTCACTGGCTGTAAGGATCACACTTTTGGTTTTATTCGGTAATGAGGGGTGTATTCCTGTTTTAAATATTTTTTTACAAAAAGGAACAATTTAAGGGAATTTGTCATTTTACGAGAGATTCTATTACTTATAATAAAATGTTGAAGAGTATCTTGGCAGTGACATTTGTGACGATGGAAAAGGGCAAAGGTGTTCCTATAAACAACACAAAGAAACACAATTTACGTACAATATCACAGTTGTTATAGATGATCTTGAAGTTCCTAGTATTTGAGAATACTTCTGCATGAATGGTTCCATTTCTGCTGCCCCTGTGATATATTCTTGGCGCTGTTTATATTCTGCCCAACGTTGGTAAAATGATGGACACTTGTAGGGTACACCATGGTCATCCTCTCGCAGCCAAATATCTGAAGTCAGGTTAATGGCTATTCCCTCTATATCACAAAGAAACCAGAACTGTCAACGGTCAAATCTTAGAATTTTGACCTTTATGGAAGGAAAAACTAGCTTAAAACAAGGGAGGTTGGTTATAATCACTACACTGTATATTTAAAGCACTCATTTACAAATACATGTGCGGATCTGGGATAAATACTAACAGATTTCCTGAACGAGTGTCAAAAGCACAAGGTTCTAGGGGGGTTGGGGGGCATGCTCCCCCAGGAAATTCTGGGAGTTCTGAATCACTCAGACATGATATTGGCCAATTCCATTCTCCTCGGATAGAGCTTTGCAAATTGGCGGATTATTTCATCTCTTGATTTCAACTATAGAGTTTTTTTATATTTAAAATTTATTTCGTATGAAAACTCTGACCGATTTCCATAAAACGGCAGAAACCAGTGTGGATCTGCGCGTATAATATGCCTTCAAGCAAACACTCTGGACACTAGGGGGTGGGGTGAGGGATAGAAAATGGACGAGGCCTCCCTTGACATCCCCATCCACACCTTCAAGCTTGATTGCAGCTTTTGAGGGCAAGAAATAATCTCTTAAGCTCTGCTATGTTTTAGTTTTAAATCTAGGCCTACAATCCCCAAAAATGCAAAAAAATTTTTTCTTCCAATTTTATTTCACAGTTGCTGTTCATAGAACAGTTGTTTCTGGTGGCATTTATGTGAATCTTTCATCACCATTAAGGGAACCCCAGTGCTCTGAATCTGAAAAATCTAGAGTACACAGCATTTGATTTGTATGAAAAAAACAAAGATTTTCTAGTTGCCCGAAAGGAAGAGTTGGGCTACCTGCCTGATAGTGTCTTTCCAGGCCTTCTCAGTCAATGCATTTCAGTGAAATATCTGACACGTAACATGCGGAATAATAAGACCTCGGGACGGCAAGGGAGGTTTTGATATGGGGATGGGGCACTGCAAAACAGAGAGTGAGTGGACTCCAGATTTTATATTTCAAGAGGTTGTATTATTTTTTGATTACCTCTCATTATAGTGTCTTTTGTTAAAAGTCCAAAAAGGAAAGCTGCAGCACTTTGAATGCATCTTGTCCTTTCCGTTGATCGCAAAAGAAGATTGCCACCTGTAATATCATCACCTAAAAAGTCGTGATATACTTCGCGCATGTGTTTTCCAATTTCAAAGTGTTGAAGAAATCCTCTCTGAGTCAGCTGTCCAATTTCACATTTTTTCCCTGATGGGACGAGAGATTGACTAGTTCTCACACCCTTGACAAACTCGCGAAGTTTGAAATACATTGATGTTTGCTTGAACTCTTCGAACATTTGTTTGTGATCACGATCTGCTGTCTTAAATGTACAATCATAATCATAATTTTTGTGATCCATGTTGGCTATATCCTTGGCTGGAGACCTATCTCCATGGCGAATTAGTACATGGACCATTTCTAATCTAAAACGCTTCGAATGCTCCAGGTCTTCTAAGCTTAATGATCCCTCTGCACCCGATGTCCGCACTGGAAAGTTGCAGTAATGTGTTAAATGCTGTTGTATTGATTTAGGAATCACATAAGGTGCTCTTCTCTCCATCCGGGATGAATTCCACACTGTGGACAAAAGGTGAGATCGATGTATTAAATAAACCTCTTTAACTTGTATGTTTTGTTTTCCCAATAGAGGTCCCAGGGAAATTTGACCCAATTTCTATTCATGCGTAGGTATGCACGTAAATAAGACAAAATTGGAAAAAAAAACACTTCCCCACATACTGTAGAGTATTATAAATCACATGACCTGTATTGAGAAAACATAACATACAATCTAAAGAGGTTTCTTATTTGCTTAAACCACATGTTTCCACAAGTATAAAACAGCTACTTTTTTTCTCATTTGAAAATACCTAGTTTTAATCGGTTTTCCTCAGTGTAAAAACTTGTGAACTTTTTCTTTGTTTCGCACCCTTTGTTTTCCTAGGTTTTATTGTGATGACTTCTTTGTTTCCTTTGTTTTACGTCAACCATGAGTTTAACAGGGTCTTACACCGAGGATAAAACAGGCCAAGCCTCTCAGTGACTGACAGGCTAAAGTTCAATAAGCTTATTTCCAACAATCTTACCCCAAATCCATAAAAACATTAGAAGCAAAGCGATGATTATAATCCGCCATACGTTATCAAGCCTGTAGAATTTATGTTTCATGTACAACATCCTTCGTCTTAAGTTGATTAAGGTGAGAGGAATCATGCCGGTAAACTTTTCTTTTCCTCTTCCCTTAGCAATCCGCCATATTGCCCGGAACTAATACCCAGTTCCACGCAACCTTTTACGTGGCAGGTTGGGGCAAGTGCCCGGGGGCGGGGACGGGGGTACTTCCAGATAAGAGGCTAATGGGGATGTACTGCTGGATGGGGTCGCATTTTCACGACTGGATTGACTATACTGGGGTCGAGTCGCACTTTCAATACAGTTACTAGAATGGGGTCGCACATTTTCTGAATTTTAAGACAGTTCTTCATATGCATATTTACGGTTAGCAAATGTAGCAGAATGTTTGTACTGCAGATGAAAAGTAAAGTGTTCTTCATTCAATCTAAAAAATGGGTCAGTTCCTAAAAACAGAAAGTGAGTAAGTTGGGAGCGCGAAAATTAAATATTTGCCCAAAAGTGACTAAGATGGGGTCTATAATTGGCCACCGGACTATAATGGGGTAGGGGGTCTGAGAAGCCAGCGGCACATAACCAGAAAAAATTAACGCAAGTTCCCCCCCCGCGGGGGCCAGTGCAAGGAATAAGACTGAGAGAGGAACGACTTTTGGGAGTACAACAAATAAGGTGTCAGTCAATAATTTGGTCAACACAATCTCGACTCCTGGATGGTTGATACAGCAAGAGACGTGGTAGACGTGCCCTTAAGTCGAGCTCAAAATTTTTCTCGAGCGCGAAGCGCGAAGCGCGAGCGGGAAATTTTTCCTGCTTTCTGAGGCGAAAGCAAGAAGTCGAAGGATCGACTTTGAGAAAAGTCTAAAGAACTGGAGGAACTGGCTTGTGTCTAGTAGAGCAGCAAGGAATTTTCGCCAAGTACGGGCTGTTTGGCCGTCGAATTTCGCGAAAAAAGTATCACCTGCCGTATGCCGTAAACGTGACTCAAATCTCTCTCCGCCAAATAAGACGTGAACAAGTTTATCCTTTGCCGACTTTCATTATAACCGCCCGGAAATCAGTAGATTCACGCCCCCAGTTTTATCCATGAGAATTGTTTTGAGCTGTTTTTATCTGCTCATTTTCTATTTTGAGAACTTCTCAACTTGTCTGACGTTTTCCGTTTGCCGTAAACGTCACTCTTAAACTCTCCATTGACCGCGATCCGTGGTGTTTCCCATGAGCAATACGTTGACGGGAAAAACTCCTGGGCCGAGTTGTTCCAAGGCCGATTAGCGCTTAACTCAGGTTTCTTTTTCTTGTGTTCAAAAGCATTTTCGGGGATAATTTTTTTTCTGATATTTTTAGGGCTTCCAATCATCAACTTGTAGACAAAAAAAATTGAAACTGAAATGCTTTTTAAGCTTTCAAATCTGAATTCAAATCTCGCACTAACCCTGGGTTATCTTAACCCAGCTTTGAACAACCCGGCCCTGCACTTTACAAGGATCATTGGCTAGGGGATGTTTAGTTATGACAACAACTCACAGCAGTCGCCTGTTTTTTGGCGGGAAGGACGCTGCCGTGGAGCACTGGGCCAACAGCAAATAAAAGGATCATTTTCTCCTATCCAGATAAAAATTCTACAAACTGATCTACACACATTTTGTTAAAGATTTCGGTGAGAGAATTTGACAATAGATCAAACCATTTTCCCTTTGGTGATCATTTTAGGAATTCTAATAACCCTTTTCTTGATCACGTGTTGAACATGTTCGGGGGAAATTGATATTTGTCTTTATTAGGACTAAAAGGGTTTAAAAAGAGCATAAAAATCACAAAGATTTTGGAATAATACAGACAGTTTAATAACAGCATAACTCACAATTGTTTTGCACTCTCTATTTTTTCCGTTTTATCGTAAGCGGGTAATTAGCAGAAGACAATACACTTAGCAATTCACAATTGTCTTGCAACCCTCAGGTCTCCTCTCGAAGACTGCCGAGTCTTTTCTCCAAAAAGGTTAGAGAAAAAAAGATGGTAAACAACGGTTTGCAAGTTCACATGTAAATCACATACATAATCTATATACATTCTCGGGTAACATATTTAATTAAACTACCAAACGTTGTTCAGAAATAGTGAGTAACGAAACATTGTCTAAAGAGTCCACTTCAAAATTGTCCAGTTAAACTGTCCAGGTAAAAGATAATCAAAACCTTAAGGTGTTCAGCGAGCCAACAACGATTTTCTCAACGACAACCTTTGACTTGCCAGGCTAAATGAGGAATTAACTTGGTGACAATAAAAAATAATGTTAAAAAAGGTCAAAAAATAACTGACAAATTAAGTAATTTTCTTATTACCAGGAATAATGTGTGTATGTATACCTGCTGGTAAAGCCGCACCAGATAGTATCCTTACAGGGTTCGTACTACTAAGAGAGAGAGTTAATTTCCAGGAATTTTCCGAAAAGGTTTGTCGGTGTGAAACATGAAAACTCCAAGAGCCAGAATCTGAACTGTTTAACTTTTCAAAAAACGCTTTTCACACGCCGTTAATTCCGAACATTAAAAAACTAACAGCTTCTACTTCTCTCACGTGCATCTTTTACGGCATCCATCCAACAAAATTTTGAAATTCCCCAAATTTTTCACGACCCTGGAAAAAAAGGTTTAAAATTCCAACAAACTTCCTGGAATTCCAGAGGTAGAACGAACTCCGAACACAAGATTATTTCCAGTCTACAAATCGCATTAGTAACTACAGCTTTCACAGTATTATTATTTTTTACGATGTTTATGGCTTCCTTCACATTTGCAATTGGTTACTATGTTTAATAATACCGTTTTTTTTTTTTGGCTTTTTCATTTGTTTCATGTCAACATTTAGATAAAGATTAACAAAATTCATCAAAACAAAAAACAACGTTAGAAAAATCACCAGTTTTAGACTATACATCATCCCTAAATCTATATTATATAAATCCTTATCCCTCGTACAAATACTTTCAACTAAAAAAAAACTCTACAAAAAATATTTGAATAAATATATGAAAACTGACACACTAAAACATATATAGTGGACAAAAAATTGCCCTAGTGTAAAAAAAGGTAAAGGCAAACCAAAAATGGTAAAAAAAAAAGTTGTACCATAAAGTTGATTGAAGAATGGTTAGATATGTAAATTCAATATGTCTAGAAGAAATAACTTCCCTTTGCAGTTTGTATGATGTTCACACAACCAAAATTTTAAATCCAACAAAAAAACTTTAGTACCATAACTGCAATTAAAAGTTGCTACATTGCGCACACATGTAATGTAGCATTAAAGAACTGCCAGAGGCACAGTACAGATGTTTACAGGTTCAACCGAGGTTTCTGGATGACTAACCACCTACCCCTCCCCTAAGTCAACATTAACACTTCCTTCTCACTTTGGGCAAAATTGTGACTGAGTGGTGGAGGGGGGGAGGTGGTAAGTTACCCAGAAACTTTAATTGATCCTGTTTACATATCAGAGTTATCCCATTCAAGCAAGCCCTTGGCGGCTCCGCCCTCCTCATCTTCTGTGTCAGACTTGTCTGTGTTGGCACCATCTTCATTCAGATCGAGCTCCTGAAATTTCTGCATGGGATTAAGCGTAATACGCACACCACTGAGACCAGTGTCGTCCCAGTACATCTCTTCTTTGTCATCGCCTGGTGCAGCAACTTTCACAGTTTCAGGTTTTCTACAAGAGTAAGAAAGAACATTTAGCACAATAGATAAAACATAACAGTAACCTTTTCATTTATGGATGTCATAACATTTGATTCCGACCGTGCAGTGCAGTGCAATTCCCAAGATGAAGTTTACTGGTAACTTTAAGGACTTAAAAATGACTTGAATATTTTATTCCAGCTTTCCTTTGGGAAACCAGACCTTAAATTTCGCTTGCCCAGGGCCACTGCTTGCATGTCTTTTTAGAACATGACCTGCCCAGAGCCTTGTTCATTGGGCAAGTGAGCATTAAAAGTTACTTGCAGAAAAGAAATCTACAAGCCCATGACTTTCAAACAGATCTTCTTTCAAGCCCCGTAATTTGATATGTCTTGAATTTGAATGATTCATTTGGTTATATAGAAAGCATCATAAAATTCATGGTAAATTATAAAGAAAGGAGAAGATTAACTTCAAGCAAAACTATAGATGCTGTAATAGTTGTAAGTTAGCATTGGAGTCTTTGTGATCATTCATGTACGATTCACAGTACAGTATGTTCTTGAAAATCTAGAAAAACACGAACTTACTGTCTGTACTTATAGATGCCAATCACCACAAGAAGGATGAAAATAGACAGACTGCAAACAATGATCAAAGCCATAATTCCAGCAGAGATGCTGTTTGATGTGACTCCAGCAAAACCACCCTCCATTGACACAACTCCAGCCATCTCCTCTTCCTTTAGGCTGCTCTTGGCATACTTGACATCATATTTCCCTAACCCTCTGTTTGAGTAGATGGTGTTGAGGTTAAGTTGTTCCTTGTCGCTCACACATTTGCCTTTCAATGTTGAGACCATCACCTGTGGAGGAACAAAGGTCAAATTAATATTCAGACTCTGAATAACCCAGACTTCAAAATGGCAAGAAAACAATCCAAGCCACATTTTGTCATTCCCGAGGTAAAAACTCCAGATGGTCTGTCACTTTTCCAGGTTGAGGTCGGGAGGCGTATTTTACAGGATGCCCAATGACTCTGGGAAAACTGACCTGAAACTTGACTCACTTAGTTTCCTAACCCTAATCACTGAACTTCAGAGTCATTTAGCATTCGATGGCTGTTTGGCATTCTACAAAATACCCATGCCAGATAGAGAGGGATAGCAAAAAAGGGCATATGGTGGGTGATGATCAAAACCCCTAAAAACTGCCAAAGAAGGGTCACTTTAAGAGGCTGCACCATGGGCTGAAAATTCTACACATCATGTAGCCATAAATTGTCCAAAAAAGTGAAAGAATGTTTATTTTCACTGCGAGCCTATGCAAAATCTATTTTAAGTAAACTTAGGTAAACAACTCTCTGGTTACCACATCAAAGAATTTTGTCCACAGACCTGTAGGTTAGGACTCAGGTTAGATGTTTTATAAAAATGTTATTATTGTATCAGTTTTACTTGCAGATTCAATAATAAATTATTTAATGTTGAATCCAAAAGTAGGAGAGAAAATGAATGAAAGAAAAACTTACAGTGAATTCTCGGTGCAAGTTAGAAGCTGGATCCAAATTAATGTAAACCATCTGCCGAAGAACATCTTCGTACTCCGAGAAGTGGGCAATGCCTCTGATGACCAGCTCTTTTTTGTTGAAACTAACACTCAATCCCTTTTCCTTCAAACCTTTGATGCCATGAGGAAAGTTAAAGCTCTCTTCCTTCTTAAATGGAGGGTCAACTGTCACAATTGCCATGTCCAAAAGTCGTGCTTTGTCCACAGGTGAATCCTCTTCCTTCTCGCAGCCCTCATAAGTAATTTCTAGGGTTTCAAAGATCCGCTGCCCCTTTTCTCGCAAGACGTCCCTCTTCATCCAGTTTAAGCCAATGTCAGCATCCAGGCCTTGTACCACTATCACTGGCCTAGTGTTACCTGCAACATTGATGTCAACATTGACCGTCTGAAGGGGAGTCGAGTTGAACGTGGCCATGATCATCACAGATCTTTTTCCAGGTGTGGGTACCAAGCGCTCGTTAATGTACACAATATGCTGCAATGCCTTAACAAAGTCATCTGGGGCTCCCATGCCAGAGATTCTGATGGTTGCAAAATCAATGGTTTCTGCAGAGAACTTTCCTGGTACTGGACCGTCAACTTTTACATGCTCTTTGCATCCAACCACACAATGCAGAATCTGAGGCAGATCAAAAAAATGCTCAGTTCAAAAACAGAGCGACTTTTTGCATGCTGATTTGTCAAAAGCTGTGGTCAAAGAGAGCACAGACCACGGAAATGATATGATTATGGCACATTAATGATTGGTCATTACTTGGGTTGCTTACACAGGGTGCAAAGAAAATCATTTTTACAGCTTGCCATTCGGGTAAGCTGAAGCTAGCATTTACTAGCCCAGACGTCAGTTCAACTAGCCCCAAAAGCTTTTTGACGAGCAGAATTGATTTCACAGTTCTTCTGTTATTTGAATTCCTCAAAAAACATCACCTGTCCGTCAGGCAAGTTAAAAACAGAATTATCTAGCCCGATAGCAAAATCCACTGGCCCTGGACTATCAGACACTACTTTCTTTGCACGCCCTACTTTCTTTGCACACTGGTTACAGGAGGTGGTTACTTATATGAGAATTGTACCAAAGGGGGGTCTTTTCAAAAAAAAGGTCCAGAACCATCTACTTTTTGGCAAAGAACTTATTACTAGTCTTGCAGTTTCTAAGTTACGTATATGTGCAGTTCCATGTTGTCCCTGAACCTTCCTTGTGCACATACGTCTCTGCGTGGCGTAGTACATACAACGAACAGAGACCACAACATCTAAAACCCATGTACCAAACGGTTGCTTACAAGAGGTTAAAAACAGTGGAAAACTTTAAAACTGTCAGGCCAAAGAGTGGTTGCAGACACTTATGAGAGGTCCTAATTATAGGGCTTTGCCTGAAAAAAATTGGGTGTTTTGGATATAGGTGGCTGCTTACGAGAGGAGGTCACAAAAGGAGTCACTTGAAGGTATCATCATGAGTATGCTCATGCTCATCACAGTCGAAAGCCAAATATTATTTAGCTGTTGATTTGAGGAAAATACCAAAGCCCTAACTCATGAATAATTAGGGCTTAAGGAGACAATCAACCTTGGTTAAAAACTTTTAACCTGAATTTAATTTTGACCTGTAACGTATACAACAAACCTGTTCATCCAAAGTGGTGTTGGGTTTGACTGCAAGTCCAGAAAGATATCCTGTGAAGTACTCGCTGTAAACACCTTCCTTAGCCAGGTAACGAGCACCAACGGTCAACCTGTTTCTCAATTTTGACTTGTGAAGGGTCCAATCAGGTGTTACCACCACTGATGGTTGATGAACTCCATCAATAAACAACTTGGCAGCACAGCCATCAGCAACTACAACAATGTGATGCCACTGAAAATCAAAGATGACTGGCTTATACTGGAACTCCGCATTGCAGTAGAGATTGCGGCTGGCATGGATTGCCTCCCGTCTGTGAACAAAGAAAAGCTTGCTTCCAGAAACTGACAGGGAAAAGTGGACACGGTCAAGACGTTCCTTGTCAGTGTTGGCAACAATGGTCTGACGACCCTTTGACAAACCCATCTTGACCCAAGTGCTGATGGTGAACTTATCACCAATGTCCTCTGGCACAGCAGTGTCGGGAACTTCAACATAAGTTTTACCATCAAAGAAGTAGCCATTCTTTTCTGAAAGTAAACAACAATTACAGCTAAAAATTAGCTGTTATCAACAATAAATCTTTTCACGTTTTCTTCTTCACGGGGTAAACTTGGATGCTAATATGCCAAAATGTACACATTGATGTCAGCCAGGATTTGCCTATAAAGGTTTCACTAGTCTACTGAAAAACTAACCTTTGCCTCCCCATTTTTAGTAAATACTTTCAACTTCTTTGTCCATTCTCTGCCTGTTCCAGGTCTGGGAAGAAGATCAATAAAGTCACTTGCTCCGCAAAGTGTGTAAATATCAGATGCTTCAAAGGTTTCTCTGTCGCAGCCCATCCCAGAAGGTGTCTCCATATAAACAAGAGCAGAAAAGTTGGCATTTTTCTCCTTCCTGACGCAATCATTCAGTTTGATATCGGGAGTAACCATCACTTTTCCCGTGCATTGGTGAAGTGTGAGCTCGTGTTTGGCGGGACCAACAAACTCTGTAAAAAAAAAAGCACCAGAACAAACAAGTGAATTTGTTTAAATAGTTTGAAATTGAGCCCAAATTCAACAAGAAAAATCATATACTCAAAGTGAGACTACTAAAATAATTGTGGGCGACCAGAGGGGCCGGCAATCCTACATGTAATGTATATTACACATGCGCAATACATACATGTATGTAGCCAGCATTTCTTTAAACTTCCACAAAGAATTAAATAATGGAATGTATAGAACCCAATCTGATTTCCCTTGTTTGCACCTTTTTTCACTCATATTAACCCTTTCACTGCCAAACAAAGCCAAAGGCAAATTTCGAGCAAGTTTGCAAATTTCATTTTGTAAAATTTTGAAAAACAACCAGCACCATGTGTAAGTACAGGCAGAGAGCTTTCATTTGAATGGTCACATCATAGGATTTTGTCCACAGACTCAAAAGTTAGAACTACATCCCAAATAAATAGGACAGGTAGAGAGCATTTGAATGGTCTCATAGCCTGTACTCAAAGCCTCAGTCACCTTACAAAACTCCATCAAGCATTTTTAGGGAAAGGGTGTAAAATTTTGTCCCTCCCATGGAACTTGAAGCTCAACTGAAGAATTGGGGCAACATTTTTGAATCCCACCTTGTTTTCCCACGCAGGCATTTTTAGTGGTAAGTGACCAATCAACAGTTTTGCAATAAAGTGTTAACATGCTAAACGCAACTCATGAGCTCGTGATAGTGTAAAAACATCGCCCCATAATTACTTTTTTCCTTCTTTTCTTTCCTTTGCTAAGGTTATGCAGGGGGTTCATTAAGGTTTTGAACAGGAGGGCAAGTGAGTTTGACACCTGGGCAAAGAATTGGCAAGGCCCTCCGGGCCTTGCCCTCTAGGGGGGTCCGGGGGCATGTTCCCCCGGAAAATTTTGAAATTCTATAGTCGTAAGGATGTGTTTTCCTGCATTTTGAAGCTGCAGACAATGACTTTCAACAACCAAAAAAAGATAACTTTTCTAGACAATTTAATCATGATTTGATACCAATACCCACCACACAAATTGGACTTTTTGGTTCTCTTTTAATAGCTCTGCTCATAATAATCTTTACTCAAACTCACCGTCAGCATCTGAGCCGTAATCAACTTATCTTTAAAATTTCAATGACTAGACGGGAGGAGCACTGTTTTAACGTGAACGCACCGAAAATTAATTCATTGGCGTAAACCATAAGACGAATAAAAATCACGCTTCGCTTCGTTGAGCATGATGATTAAGCCATTCAATATACACAGGCAAGTAAAAGGTTAAATCACAAAGAAGTCTACTCATCTCTTGGTCTTTTCTCTACTGGAGGCCCTTTGGTTGAAGCCGAAAAATAATACGCTATCGAACGCGTTCTTTTCTGGGCCGCCATGCTCACATGCTCGCAACACTGATACATTTCAGGTGGTTGTTTATGAAGCACAGTTCTTTTCGCAATGTGTTATGGGGCGATTCTTGTTTTTAACACACAAAGAACGAGGGGATTTCATGCCGCGTGTAATAAAGTGGAAATTGCATGGCAAAGTATGTTTTACACTCGATAAGACTCATCAAGAAATGGGCACGATTGTAACTTAAAACTGTTTTTGATCGTTTCCTTGTATTAAAAAGAAGTTCTTTGAGATGTAAAGCAGCCAGGCAAAGTCGTGTTCACAGCCGGTCAATTTGCCCGGTGCCCGGCCCTTAATGAACCCCCTGGTTATGTAGTTCTCAGAGTATTCTAAAATCTGACTGAGTAAATCTTACTTTTACTGCTCTGAGTGTAACATTTATTAGAGGTCGTGAAGCTTTCTCAGTGTTTCATGTAGATCAAGTAATTATCGTAAGGTACAATGTGATTGGCTAAGCTTGGCAAAGGAATATTCTTGGTTTAGCAGGTGTTTGTGGGGAGGGTCAAAATACAAGCTCCACTAAAAATGCCTTCAAGGGAGGCTAGCCTGTAATGCCTAACCTTTGGTTATTGCTAGTAATACACATACTTTATTTCAGGCCAAGAAAAAAATTGAAACTCTGACTTCCATTGTAAACTGAACATAACCAAACAAGATATAAATAGATGAACACTAATGTGCCAGCCTATAACCTAAGGGAGGCAGCTTACATGTAACTAGAATAAAATTATTATTTCCAAATGGATATCAACAGTTTTGGACCCAAGTTGACAATTTTTTTTTTAAAAAAAAATAGCAAATACATAGAAATAAACTAATTTCATTTTAAGTTATTCATTGGTTTAAAGGTTCAAATTATTAGTAAAGAACAAGGAATATATGGAGTAAACAATATTTAAAAAATTAGAATTATTTTTATCATTTCCTGCATCCTCTCCAACACCATAACAGACAAAAATCTAGACTTCTAACATTAATAATTAATGACCAAAAGGAAGTACAGTAGAACCCCAGTGACTCAAACTCTGAAGGGAAAAGAAAAACAGTTTGAGTTATCACGGTCATTGTAAAATTTAATTTGCCATGTTAAAAATTGATAGTTACTGATTTTTCAGCACTTCAGTGTATAGTGCAGTGCAAATCTAACTTATTTCATCAGAAATGGTAAAATGATTAACCATTTTTCTGATAAAACATGATCTGTTCATTGCACCAATTAAAATTAAATTGCTGTAGCATTCTTGACTGTGTTAGGTTTAGTGTTTTTACCCTCATACAACAAGAAGAGCTAATGGGATGGCATTTGAGTGGAGTTACAAGAACCAGAATTTGACTTATCGCGGTAAATTTCAGTGAATTTTTGATCAAGGGAAAGGAAATTGAATTCGAGTTATCAGAGTTTGAGTTAACCAAGTAAAAATGATGGAAAAGTGGGTGAAATCCAAAGGCAATTGGACTTAGTTCGATTTAGCGGGGAGTTTGAGTTATCGGGGTTCCACTGTATCAGTATGTAGGCAGAAAATCAAAAATTATTCACCACCTATAAATAAGGTTGGAGTGGAAGTTCATATGATGTAAGTATTAAAATACAGTACAGTGTACAACATAATTATGAACTAAAATTATCTTAAAGACATATGAAAAAAAAGTGTTAATTTTTCATCCTGTATGCATAATGATACTGATCCTTCTATTTTAATTGAAATAGCTTCTCAACAAGAGAAGGAATGGGTTGGTGATGGGGGTCAGAGAAAGTGCAATAAAGAAAGTATTCAGCGATTTCTCTGTGGTATGCTGTAGAGCCCTCTCCATGGGTATCTGTGGATGTCATTTTTTTTATCACGCCTTGTCCATCAAATAGTTGGTTTTTCAACAAAATTGTCACATACATATATCAAGAATTGTTTTGAGAGATAATGCTACTAGTGAGCTTGAGCAAAAACTATGACGACGGAAACAAGAGAATCAAAAAAGTATTATTACACTTAATAAGCGTCATCATTGAACTACTAATGTTGCCATACAGAGTCTCAGTGATTGGTGAATCGTGACTTGCAAACCTGTTGGCTATAACCTACCTACATGGCAAGGTGTCTTCACGGTAATGGATATCTTCGCACTTTTCAATGACATCATTCCACTACAGTCCACAGCATCCACTTGGAAATCATACGTATCATAAGCATCTGGTCCCAGCGGCTCGTCCAGGCTCACAACACCTTGCTCACTCACCTTGAAAGGCAAATTGAAACCTTCGACGATATACTTGCATACACGACCACTGACCAAGCCCATATCTTTGTCTTCAGCAAGAATCTAGAAGAGTAAAATAAAAAAGATATGTTAATAACAACATTGTTGAATTTCCAGTTAACCAGTTTATCTGTAGGCATAGGTAAATAACTTGTAGCCAGTGGTAACTGAGTGTCTGCAAAAAAACATATTGCAGTGAAGCAAAAAGATTATGTTAAAACGAAGTAATGAGGGATTCATACAACAAACTGATAATGGCTTGATTGGCTTACTGTACTCTATGGGTACCCTACACATGTGCAACTTATGATTGCCAAAGAGAAATTTCACAGATCCAAGTCAATGTAGTTACTGATACTTTGTAAAAAAAATTGGAGAGACAAAGTTAGGTACATAAGTGGAAATGATACTATCCATCCTTCTTGATCTTCCCTTGCACCTCTAACATAAAACTATACATGTACTGTACATGTACCTGCAAGATATTGTCGTAAGCCCTCCCACGCTGGATGGTTGCTTGGTAGCTGTCTTTCATAAACTGTGGTGGAAACTCGTTCACATCATCCACTTCACACTCCAAGCTCACGGGGAAAGATGATTTAGAAGGGTGTCCATTATCCCAAGCAATAATGTCGAAGAAGTAATTGGTGATGTCCTCTGCATCCATGTCTTTAGTTGCTTTCCCTGTAACAACTCCATTCTCATCAACAGTGAAAACAAAAGGAAGACCAGATTCGACAATTGTTACATTCTTTATTCTGCCGGCTTCTCCACGATCGGCATCCAGGACTCTCAATGTAGGGTTAAAGCGCATTTCACGGGTGTTCTCAACTATGTCACAGCTGTACTTTTCAAATTCGAACTGCGGCGCATGTTTGTTCATGTTGATCACGTTAAAGTGTACCACAGTATTTGCAACTTTCTTCTCGCCATTTCCACACACAGCCTTCACATGCAGAACATATGACTTCACTTTCTCAGAGTTCAGAGGCTTATCGAGCCAAATGTGGCCTTTTTCATCAATTCTGAAAGGTGTGCCTGATTCGGTGATTGCATATGTGACTGGTTGTTTGCGGCACCCAGCAGCCCTGATGTGCATTACCGTCTTGTTAACAGCATGATACTCAGTGAGGGCGCGAGCATACTCATTCTGTACAAAGTCAAACCCTGTGGAAGTTACATACAGTATGTGAGATCAAGGGTCATTGAAACCACATCAACATCAGTCATTAGCGTTAGCAAAATCAGTCACATTTCTCTCACCAATAATATTGATGCTTAATCAGTCAAAGAGGTCAGAATGGCTTTTAGTAATTGTTTTCAATCCTCAAGTAGTGAAGATGGCAACTTTTGAAATAAATAGCACTTGTATGGGCAGCCTGAATGCTATTAAGCAAAAAGCTCATTTATTTCCTTAGTTCAAAACTATCTTGTCTTGTTTTAACTTGGGAAAATAAAATTATAATTATTTGAAGGAAGATCATCGCAGTTATATACGCAACTTGTGCAGTTGCAAAAAGAAAGCCTGAAAACAATTTAGGCTTGAACAGGATTCGAATCCTTGACCTCTGCAATACTGGTGCAGTGCTCTACCAATTAAGCTAACAAGCCAACTGGGAACAGGGCGTCGAATTGGTTCCGCAGTTCACATATATGATTTTAATATATTCACAACTTCATCATCATCCTTTCACAGGTTTGTAATGAACAGATTCAAACACCACGACCGACCGTGATTTTCACATGTTCATAATTTCAAAATAATAATTATTATTGTCTCAAGTTGAGTTTCACTCCATAAGAGTTTTGAGTACAGAAGACAAATATTTAATGAGCTTACGATTTTCAATGTTCATGCCTTGAGATGTGAGCATTGATTTGCAAGGGACTGTCTGTGAATTTACATTTTATTTTTTATGCTCAAGGATTAACCCAAAGGCCTAATCTTGCACTTTGCCACGCCATGCCATTGTAAATGTAAATCACCAGCAATGAAACACCAAGAGCCATATATCTGATTCTATAAAACTTGTTTAATAAATTTCAAGCTTGGCTAATAAAAGGGAGTGCTATTTGAAAATCGAATTGAAAAGACCAAGTCAAGCAGAAAGGAACACTTGCACCTTGACAATATTGTATGCTGAAAATAATGGCAGGATACAACCCAAATAGACCCTGAAGCATCAATTAATTCTCAATTCTTACACTGTCTGAGTGTTTTACCAACGGACAGGGTTGTTTGCAAGAGACACGGTACATTAAATACTAGATAGCTGCATTTGGTTAAAAATGGTTTTACGTTTTAAGTGCTATTTTTGACTATACGGAAAGACCCTCAAAAAAGGGTGTAGATATGAAGAGGAAAGATGACATAGTATGTCAGTTTATAGAGGATCACGTCATTGGCAAAAGAAAAAAGTTGAAAAATTTGAAGAAGCTAACTTCCATACCATATTTACTGTATCAAGAAGATGATGTACATGCAAACATGTAACATTTAAAAGCTTATGTTTTAACATCGTTTTTACAATATTAGGTTCGATCCTTGGGAAGAACGTTTGGGACACAAATGAAAATGACAGCCCAGCATTAAATTTGTTCCTTTGCGTAACTGTAAAAAATTCCCCAGCAAAGAGAAACTAAGAGTTTCCTAATTCCAGATATTGGACAGGGTACTTTTTAAGTTTGGCTGTATCATGTTTCCACATTTCAACTCACCGAGTTTCCTCGTCTGGGAGTTAATCGGATATTGTTTTTTCTGCAGTAAAGCGCCCCAAATACTTCAATAAAAAGTAGTCTGACTTTATTTGCACATATAAAAACTCATTATTTGTGCAAAAATGACGAAAATTGGAAACGTACAGTCGAAACGAATAGTTTGACGCTGGTATTTAAAGTTCTTTAATAAAAATGACAGATAAAGAGGAAAGAAAATGAATCATTCATCGACGAAATTTGGAATGGGAGGCATTTAAACATCAGATTAAGTGAAAATTAGTCAATCGAGCTAGGAAAGCATTTCTATCATGAAAGCTTAATAAACTTTCCAACTGCTTCGTTACGCATGCAAATTACAAAGTAATCTAAATCTCGAAAAGTCGATATCTGAAAGTATTTTACATACATGGGCCCCATAAAAAACCAACAAACTGAGAAACCTTTCGGCAAATCTAAGGCGTAGATAAGTATTTTAGTATGTTCTATATCCCGTGAATGCATTGTTTCAACAGAAAAGAAGGTTTCGCAAAATTTATGACAAGAAACCGAAGGTACATAAGAGACATTGTTTGGCGACAACCTACTTTACTTTGTCAAATAGGATCGAAATCCAGTTCACATTTCCTAGCACAGTACCCGATAGGTAAACGAAAGAAAACTAAACGTAGAAAGATTGTACGAACACAAAACGTTTTGCAAAAGCAATGCAAATCTTCGCACAAATTAGTTGCTGTGAATATTTGCAATATGGCGCATGGTTTGTCATTGCCTAGGTAGAGAGCCGCAAAAGAAAACTCTCGGTGCTTTAATATTGCAAATTAGTCAGAAAAAGGTAAAGTTATCACCTTTTACACTTATTCTTGTTTAACTTATTGTTTCAAGCGACAAAAAAACGAGGAATTTTCAATATCATCTCCGTTGCTGAAACTGTTTGAGCTTAACTTTGTGTTACAATTCGCTTCCCGTGGTGTTTAAACGAACTGGAAAAAAACACTGACTCTCAAGTAAACAAGCTGTAGAACTACCAGCAGATCCATTTTCTACCTAGCACGAGTACACAGAAATCAAAAACAGCACAATTCTGAGCCCGAAGCGAGGTACTCTGCTGAAAAAGAAAGCCTTTTAGAGCAGTGTCAAAAAACGCGCTTTTGGTTCCGAAGATTGTAAACATGCTTCGGCCAGCTGAATTCACTTACCAGCATCTTCAAGGTTCAACCCTCCACACAAAGCGACCAGAATACTGAAAACACAAAGAAGGGTCGTTCCTGGCGACATCAGACACATTTTGGTTGACCAAAACTTGAAATCGGAGAAGAAATACTCTCGTAAATTTCGTCTTTTATGTGTAATCCAATACTGCCTGCGATTTCTTTCCCCTCCTCACGCCACAAGATACCGTGACGTCACTGATCACGTGTTCTTACACCCATGTGTGTGGTCTCTTTGTATTGTGATTGTGTACAGCTCAAATTGGATTTGCATGCATTTAAATTATTTTAATGACTGGAGTTTTCTTTTTTCCAGTTGTCTTAAAAAACCTTGCTAATTCTGTCGTACTGACACGACACCTGCACCAACACAAGCGAAACTGTACCAGTCGCACGTGTCGAAGGATGAAAAAAGGTTTCCAATTTACAAAGTAAACTTTTTCTTTTTTTTTCGGCGCTAGTTTATATGATTTATTTGAACCTTGAATTTGTAGTTAATATAATGAGGCCTTTGTCCAGCTTTTGGATATCATAATTATCATAGAATAAGTACGTGATGCTGCCATGTCGTTCGTTTCCAGATTGATGCGAACAGCTGTTTTTCGGGCTGTGCTGAATAGACCGCAGGATTAGGGCCAGCATATGTACGGAAGTAAGAGCGCCATTCTCTGTATAAATTCCAGTTTCTTTCAAAAATACCGTAAAATTCCGAAAAAATAAGCCCCGGGGCTTATATTTTTCAAAAGCCCTTTTTGAGGGGCTTATCTAAAGAGGGAAATTTGCGTTTCAAACTTGAAAAGGCTAGCCTTATAGTTGGAAGTGAATTTACCGTTTTTGCTTTGTTTTACTTTGTATTTGAGGGCAATTTTCTTAGTACAAGGCTCTGGGGGGTTTATATTTGGGGGGGATTTAACGGAGGGTTTTTTGCGTTACCGGTTTGGGGGGCTTATATTTGGAGGGGCTTATTTTCGGAATTTTACGGTATCTGTTGTGAGCTCTTGCTTGATATATCTTGAAAATATCTTCTGAAAACTGGAATTTCGCGAAGTATTTTTTAGTTCGCACCTGTCTTAGAAGCTTGAGGCGGGCAAAGAAATCTCGCCAAAATGCAAAATTTCTTATTTGGTCTGCATGTACTTGTGGAACAATAGCATGAAAAAGCACTACTCTATCGAAAATTAAGATTTCACGTAATTTAAACTGGTCGCATTGTAGAATTTCATCAACTACAGCAGAGCTCAGCTAGATTTAAAAGCTAGGCAGTACAAGTTATAAGCCGGCTTAGCAAGGTGGCTTTAGCTGGTATTTACGAGTCTCCTGTAGTTATTAAACTGGAGGACGGCATCTCCAGATGTTCCTGAATAAATAAATAAATAAGAAGTGGTTGTTCAGTGGAATCGGGCTTATGGACTCCTTTTTGGCGCTCTTACGACATGTTACGAGATAGAGGATCAAGAGAAGGCCACAAAAATCTCGAGATTCTGGTGGGATCCTGCCTCCTTAAATCAAGCATAAGCAGCGTTTAAAAGACGAGCTTAAATTTGAAGTGGTTTACTCGCACCAAATGACAATGAGACAGCAAGCGCCCAGAAGGGAACGTCAACAATTTCGAGCCGAATGGTTGCGAGTTTTCGGATAAACTTCAAACGTTCCGCGGAAAAACAGCCAACCAACAGGTTCCGCAGCATACCGACAAGTTACTGATACTGAGCTAGCCGACTGGTTAAGCCTGGTTCTCATACGCTGCCACGACGTAGCCGCCGTTAACGCCTGGTACACTTTTCGGACGAATCAGAACATGCGCCTCCGGCACCTAGAGCCCGACATCGGCGAGCTCTACCGCCGGCATGCCTGCGAAGTTGAACTTGATTCAACGTCGCAGTCATACCGGGAGTAAAGGCTGGGATGAGCAATGTTGCCGGTCACTTCTGTTCTCATATCGGAACGGTATTCCGAGTAGTACCGGCGGCCATGTCGAAGGTGCATCGGCGGCATGTTAGAACCAGGCTTTTACTGATGCCGGTTTACCGACAGGTTAGCTAACACCGCGGCAGCTTACCGCGAAAACGTACTGATAGCTTGTCGACAGGCTCTCGAAACTATTGACAAGGCCAAGAGAGCTTATAGCTAGACATGTAACAACTTGTCAGAATTCACGGTGTTTCTAGGGCGTTAAGGTTTAGTGCTGCGAGGAACGAGAAGGACACTGTGATAAGAGCAATGCGTTTAACAATACAATCAACATTTCACCTGCATATCATACCAGGTTGGGTGTAATGGATTATACTGGGACTCTCCGCCCGAAAGGGGTAACTTTTCCAGACCTTAGGTATTTAAAAAGGGTAGGAATTTCACAAGTTGAAGTGCATGAAAGGGTAGGTAAATCTGTCATCGGCGGGTAAAAAGGCCCCAAGGGCTAACAGATGTATTTTATGGCTGTGAAAAAGTCGAGAAAACGTTCTGGTTTTGTGATTTATTCATATTTTAAAAAACAGTGCATTTACAGCAGTTACTGAGGGATGCAAAGTTCTAAACTAGCTATGTGAAGGGCTACTCATTTTTAATGGAAGATCGAGGGTGTACGAAAAGGGTACCTTTTCTGTAAAAAAAGCCGTATACCAGCTCACTGTTTTTGATCGTACGTTTCCATGACATCCCAGCCTACCAAAATCGCTTTATGACGTAAAATTTCCTCATACGTTCAAGTTGTTTTGCGTAAGACATCCTTGTAATTTCCCTTTATACTCCCATTCTATTTTGAAAACTTTTTTCATGCGGGCAATATACATTCTACTACTTTTTACAAACTGAGCTCAAGTTTGAACAATGGCTATATATATAAAGTTTGAACTGAAAAGCTTATTGGTGACCTTTCAATGTGTACTCTAATATAAAATCTCTTGTCGGCCAGTTTCAGACGTCGGCCGACTTAACTGGTGTGAGCAAAATGTATTATTTTAGCTCATAAGATCGGCACATCTAAGTGAAACTGGTCTGAAAAGGGACTAAACTCCCCAACCTCTTTAATATTTAATAAGAATTTCCGTTCAAAAACGACAAAATCTTTGGATCAGACGAAAAATCGTCTCGGGGGAAAAAGCGTTTTAAACTCTTAACAAAATGAGCAAAATTAAAGTCTAGACAACGTTAAACTTGCTCTTTGAAAAGAAGTTATTCAGCTGATAGGCTTAGATTACTCAGACAGTGTGATGTCCAGGCGCCGGTATTCCACAGTTTTGGGACTACTGTGTTTACCTTCAGCCTAAAACGAAATAATTAAAATGTACCTGCTTTGTAAAGTTTTAGAAAGGGTGTATAAACAAGTAAGTTTCAAAAAAAGTAAGTTGCCGTTTTTTAGATAAAAAATAAGCCATAACATACCCCGTACCTGTTTTGAGGTACAAGAACCCGAGAGCGAACAGGGAACAGGTACAACGTTGTAGTTCCCAGACATCCGCTGATATTTAATTCAAACATACAAATACATGAATGTTTTTCACCTCAAACTTCAAAGTTATTTTTCGATACTTTTAATATCTCTCTAATAGTTCCATCTTACTGCACTGAAAACTTTTATCAAACTAGCAATATGATTAAATATAGTTGCAGCTCCACGACAACGTACCGATATAAAAACTTCAAAATGTTACTCGTTTATTAAACAACAGATATGTTACTATTTTACTTATACATTTTCATTGGAAAAGGTACTTTCCATGAAAATTACCGTATTTAGGCTGCTTTTCATTTTGCAAATTTGTAATAATAAAGCAGAAATGCCTTAGACAATCAGAAGGATGAACCATCGGAAGCGTGCGTCCTCTTCTGAATTAAACTAATTGCTTGACTTGCAATAAATGGCGGCTAAATTAATTAAAACTAAAACAAGATATGATTCCCAAAAAGACTGACCGTGTTTCAAAAATATCCATCCGTTACGAGGAAGATATTTTTGCTCCAAGTCTTTTACTCCTGGCCTAGTTCTTCTAATTGCGATCGTTGGAAGCATAATCCCTAGTTGTTAGATTTCAAAAACTTTCTGGCCCTAGACTCTTCCACGCCACAAAAGTCTGCCTACGGCCAAGTAAAACCTGAACGATACCATGAAATTTTGATCAGTACGGAAACTACTGATACCAAATTTTACATTAGGAGCGGATATGCACCTCAAAGTAAGTTTACAAAAAATTCAGCTGTGCCTCATCTTTTTAACTAACTTCTAGATCTATGTCCGTGTAAATCTATGTCTTAGGTGTATTACAGCAAAAGATGGAAATTTAACACCGAAAAACTAAGCCAATGAAAAACTCTATGAACATTTTCGCATTATACCTCCTCTATGATAAAAGACATTATGTGAAAAAAAGCAAAAGAATTTGTACATCAAAGAGTTAAAAGCTTTCTTATCTAAATAATGTCAGCATCATGGCCATGATTGGAAGATCACTAGTAATTTTGGTACGTAATTATCAATTATTGATCATGATTTTATCATTTTTGCGCATCTTCTACCTGTGAACCAGCCACTTTGAGAAGTTTATCCCCGCTCCCTGCAAGGGAAAATTGAAAGAATTTAAAAGTTTCCTATTTGTTTAAGGCTGCAAGTAGCTATTCTCATATTTCTTCTTCACAGTAAGAGGGGACGGTTACCGGTCGTTTCGATACAAAGTTGTTTCGATACACGTCGTTTCGATACAAGTTTATCTAGTCGAGGTGTAAATCGTTCCACATACTTGGCTTAAACAAGGAAGATATTCACCCAAAATGTTTTTCTTGTTCACTCGCAAACTATACTTGCAGTGAACAAAATTTTTGTGCAATTTCACTGCTTGAGTTTGTATCGAAACGACCGGTTTCCGAGGGGACGTGGCACGTGTAACGTACAAGCGTTGAGGAGTGAAGAGTCAAGAAACGAGGGTGGCAGCCATTTAAAGTCTTGAAGTGCTCCATTTGCTTGGTACGCATGTTACCCTACACCTTATTCACTGGAATAAGCGCCGCGGCGCTTATTAAATTGTTTACACCTCAAATGGAGTGCTTATTAGAGGATGGCGTTTATTTAGAAGTTGGACGCGACGAAATAATTTCACCCTCAGATTTATGATCAACGGATTTTTATTTATGCCTTTCACTTACTCGAGGCAGGGCTTGGAAAAATGTCTCGTCCGGTAACCACGGACAAGTAGATTTTCATGATGGGCAAGTAACTTTTGAACCTTACTTGACCAGGGTCACCTCGGGGAAAATCCTTTGATCTTTTATCAAATTCTCTCATCTCAACTAATTCTTTATCTATGGAGATCAGTTTGGAGAATTTGTAAGTGGATATCAGGGTTAACTAAGAGGAGCAAGAGTGGCCCCAGACAAAAAATGAAAGCTGCTTGCCCAAAAGGACAAGAAGGAATTTAAGTTTTTTTCAGAGCCCTGCTGATTCCTTGTATTATATCAATCTGATCATCGCGGGTGTATTGAAATTAAATAATACATGCACATACCAATATTTTCCGAAACTTTTTCAAAGGTACTCAAAGCAGCATTGGTATTAACAGCCAGAAACTCAGCCTCTTGAGGTTTGAGCTGAAATCACACGATAAGAAACATGAACAAATATTAAAAGAACATTTTTTTCATAGTAAGTTATTTCATGAAATTTGTGCATTACCTGTTCCCCAAGCTTCTTTAAAGCTGTTAAAATTTCCACTGCTTGTTGTGTGTATGCTGTTTGACTCAGGTGACCAGTCTTAAGATCTCTTTGCATCTGCAGGAAATGACATCACTTCAATCAACAAAGAGAAATAGAGATCCCTCAAAAGCAGATGTTCTTTTCGCAGCTATCATTATTTTGCTTACATGAAAACTTGACATTTAATAAAACAGCTTGAAATCCTATCCCAATTTCTTGTTATCAAGAGTTTTTTCATCACAAATATTAATTTATTCACTGAACATTAATTTCTCAGCCCAATCTTCCCAATTTCCATTCCCATCTCAAAACTATTTCTTCTTGTAACCTGCCATTTTTTTCAGTTCTGAGAAGTTCTGCCCACAATATTCTGTTTCTACACCACCATATAACCCAGTCCAATTTCTCCCAGTTCGCATCCCAGTTTCTTCCAGTTTCCACCCCTATTTCTGCCAGATCTTATCAATGTTTCATGACTTTATCTCTATTTTCCAGACATTTTCCAGGTCTGGAAAATTGCTGGGCAAATTATATTTCACGGCTTTTTCAAGAATTCAGGACTCTGTATGAGCCCTGTTCACTGTATGATCACTAGTTATTTTTAAAGCAGCCATAAAAGATTTCACATCCTATACCTCTGCTAGTCTTTGTCTTAGTTGTCCAGGTTGTTTCTTTGCGAACAAGCGGATGACCTCAGGAGTTTTAAAAGCTTCACTTATGGCTGCCTGAATGGCCTGTTGATAAAGTAACGTATTTGAAAATGTCTCTGGTTCAGGTAATGAACAAAGGGTTCTGTAACCAGTAGTGTGGCTGACCAGACCAGGTCAGTCTCCAAAACAAATCCACTATCAAATAACAACGTTCCAGCCTTATAAGCTTACATTGGAATCTCTATTCAGGGGACACCCTCGGGACCGAGGCAAGCGTCCCATGAATACAGTGTCTACTGAATGGAGGTCAGGCTGGTTTGCTAATAATTAATCAACACATAAAATCTATTTTTTTTTATTCTGCCTTGGCAATTTCCAAGTACAAGCACTCCAGGGGGCTTTTAAATGGCAGCTTGGAGGAGGTTCAACTGTATTTAAGCTGTTAAAAATTACCAACTGCATGCTGCTGATCTCATCAACCAGAGTTACATTCCCAGCTGCAAATTTATCCAATGTCTCCTTGAATTCTTTAAGTTGTTCTAGCGTCTCCTTTTTTGTTTCCTCATATTCATCATCATCTAAATCTTCCCTACAAACATAATAAAATTATTATATATACTGTTACTAAATCAACATTAATTTAATACTTAACGGTAATTATTCTCTCCCACACAAAAGATAACAGTCATTTAAGCAACATTGTAAAAAATAAATTTAAAACCAAACATAACAAGTTGAAAACATTTATTATTTATTGCTCGTAGTGGTGTGCCGTCCATCAATATTATAATCGTTCATTGATCAAAAACCTTAAGCGATACGATAATCGATAATAACAGACAAATCAAATTCAATATTATTGGTTATTGTGGAAAAACAACAAAGTCTATAGTTGACGAACAAAAATGTTAAATTTTGTGTCTTTGCTTTCAACACTAAGCTAAAGCTAATTACAGTAAAATAGGTCTCATTTTAACTTTTTGAAACTCAAAGAAGTGGTTATCATAAGTAATCAGATTTTAAAGAACAACTCACTTGCATTCCTCCAAATCTGCAAGCTGGGCTACCAATCGATCAAGCTGTTCTCCAAGATTCTGTTTTAGCTTTTGAGTCTCACTTTGTCCTCTTGATGTCATAATTACGGCTCCTCCTTAAATCAAGAGAGGAAATCAGAAAAAGTGAGAATTTTTTCACAAATATATGGTATAACTGTGGAATGCCTTGGATGACGCTACCAATGGTTTCCCCGCTAAATGACGCCTGAGAAACAAGCGCAGAAATTCCATACTGATGATGCATCACTTCCCAGGTCTGGGTAGTGCTTCTGATTGGTCGTGACACATGAGAAATTTGATTCAACCAATTAGAAGCATTACCCAGATCTGGGTAGTGACATGTCATCCATATGGAATTTCTGCGCTTGTTTCTCAGACATCATTTGGTCGGGGAACCAGTGGTAGCATCACCAAATGTTGGCTGTTTTCTCAGGCTACTATCAACTTGGTATTGAAGAAACCAAATCTCTGTAGCCCCCACCAACACAAAAGAACACTGTATTAACCCCTTCAAACATCTGCAACCTGCATCACAGACGTAATCTCACCCCAGCTAGTAAGGTCTGCAAAGCAGTGCCAAGATCCTTGTTCTGGGCCACCAAAGGACTCACCAAATTACCAGAAGTGTGTTTCAAATTTCCCTCTAACCTAACTGGTTAATCAAACAATAGCTTTTTTAACAGGCCAATCATGGCACGTACTCAAATCCTGGTACACAGATGGGGGCCCACAACAAGGATTCCGGGACTGGATGGATTGCAGGCAGACTCAACCAGAGGTTCAGGGCGCTTTCCATTTGTCAGAACAGACCAGCCAGCCCATTTCCATCTTAATGAGAATTTCACTTTTAATCAAAACTAGGCATCCAGATCAGTCAAATCCAAAATATTACATACAGAGGAGATGGCTTTTCAGCTAAACCTCTTGGATTAAGCCTACTTCATTGCCAGAAAGTCTGGTCTGGCCATAGTCCGGCGGCCAGTTCTGACTTTTGGAAAGCACCCTTAGTTTTGTTGGTGGTGCAGGCTATTCATCTGTCCCAATCAATTCCCCATACACTGCAAAGGTAAGCCAACCGTGGGCTATTTAACGGTCTTCAGTTTCAGAGCTGGTTTCTAGTTCTCATGAGAGCTGTTAAACAGCTGGGTATTAAAAGATATTCAGCAGTATTAAGATAATAGTGAATACTGTCTTTAGGAGTATATCATTAAAACATATACATTAAAATAAGCCTTGCCATGCGCCTGATCTGCCTACATTTAAATATACGCTTAAGTAAGCTTTGGAGTCTGTAGCATTTCAAACAAAGCTTTCTAAATTAATGATTTAGCACATTTCAACAGATTTCTGTTATGCTCCGTAGTATTGTACAATATTCATTACAATGGATTATAGTACTGCAAAACATATCAATAATCTTAATGAGAAGAATCACAGAAAAAATCAAACAAAGCGCTTTCCTCCATATGACCTACCTAAGAAATCTCAACATCGGTTGTGAAATACAACTCTCCCAGGAGCTCTTGCTCCCAGGCCTGCTCGATTTCATTGCGGAAGAGGAACTTGGTCACAAGCAAGGTGTAGTTTGAATGCTACTTAATCAATCAATCCTGGCAAAGAATTACAAACACATACAAACATTCAAGAAAAACACAAAGAGCCTCTTCCTGCTAAAAACAAAGAGCAAAATTCGATCAAAATAAGAAAAGCATCTCTTTTAATGTAAACGTGATGTCATATCCGTCACACACACCATAAAATTTCCAAACCTACTTCCGTCATGGGTAGGGCATTGATCAATTGATTGGTACCCCCTCTCTTGTCGGACAAGGCCTCGTTGCCTTTCCTTTCTAAACCACGTTGCCGTGAGGTTGTTGCAGATTGTAAGTATCTCATTTATCGTCTTATTTTCTCTGCAGTTAGTTTTGATCCTGTAGTATCGCATGGTGTGTCATATTCTTCTTCGCACCCTTGTTAATGCAGGATGATTAAATGTTTCAAACGAGCTTGCTTTCGTTATCTAAGGAAGTACATTTTTGATCTTTTGATGAACTTCTTTGGCCTTCACCAGTAGCGGGTCTTGTGGAATAACGTGGTCTTTGACTCCGTACACTGATTATTTCAGTGATCAATTTACAGTAACTCAATGCTTAATAATGAGGGTTGTGTAGTTTTAATAGTGGGTTCTTCAAACGTTTGCAATCGGTTCTTTTACCGGTGAAATTAAGTTCATTTCGGCCCGGCCCCGTATGTGCTTTCACATACACACGTGACAAACTTGAGAAGGATGTTATCTTGGAAACGTTTTAGAACAAAGTTGGTTTTTTCTTGCATTGTGATGAAATAATTTATATTGTCTGTAGTATTGCTGGCTTTTTGTGAGTTTTTATACTAAATTAAGGCGGAAGGCCATCAGGACATGATAAATGTTGAACAATGTTGTACACCCTCGAATGAAATGTTGTTTTATTGAGTGAAGCACTAAGATTCCTGAAGATTTTCAGTTTTTTTTTCGGGAAGTGCTTGAAACTCTTTAATTTTTGTTTAGATGGGCAAAAGTACAGTATGTCAAGATAATGCACCATTCACATTTGAATTTTCAAGACAGGCCTGCTCAAATTGCCTTTACATTGGGCCAATATAGTGGTCTATTGCCCTACCATAGTGTAAAATTTGACTGTCAAATGGCCCTCCCCCAAAAAAATAGTTTGCATGCAGACTGTGAACATAAGGTAATCCCTTTGTTTTACACTGTGCTTCACTTAGAGCACATAGCATTGCGACTTTAAAGGTGGCAGTGATTTTCACTGGTTGACTGAAAAATAGGTAATTTAGTCCTCTTTTGTAGTCCCAATGCCTTTAATAGCTATTTTGATGAATGACGTGAAACTCCGCATTTAGAGCTGCAGAGAAGTATCAGATAATGTTAAAACTGTCCATTTGTCTACATTTTTTCAAGATCAGGTAATTTGAAATCACTAAACTGAAAAATTACAGCCCAGAAAAACAAAATAATGAGCTCTAGGTTTTAGTTAAAATTCTTAGTTTTTGCTATATTATAAGAATTTTTGTCGGTTGTTCAAGTTTCGAGCATTTCACGTGCAGCTATGAAAAAACAACCAGAATTGTGGGTACACAGGACGAAAACAAGCATGGTGAACCCATCTTTTTATAGCAGTTTTTGATGGTCCTATGTATGGCTGACACTTGTGCCAAGTTTGAAAAATAAATGGATAGTAGGTGCTTTTCAATGGAATTACCTTAATAAATAAACCGAATGTTCCAGACATTGGCAAGTAAGTCTGGCTTGTATCTCCCCATGATAATATGATTTGTATTATAAGAGGCAGTGATATTAGGGTGATGGCAACATGTTTCTTGTCACTTTATTATGGCTCCTAAGTCAGTATGTTATAGTCATTATCTGCATACTGGTGTTGCCTTTTCTTTTCGAGGACTTTGCTAACCTTGCTTGCGTGCGCTTTTTTTTTTCACTTAAAAAAATTATGTTAAAGAAGTACATTAGATGTCAAGATTTAAACACCAGTGTATGAGGAAAATTAGACTGTTTACAGTCCCCTATTTTTCTGTAAGATTGTCAATATCAAGCACTTTGGATTATGTGGGCCATCTTGGATGCATGCAGTGAGTGTCGAATCTACTTAGGAGGTGGGGAGTGGTTGGGTAGGAGGCAAGGAAAATAGAGGGACTGTCCTAACATCACTGCAGCATACATGCAGGGAATGTGACAGGAATTTCATGCCTTTTACCATTCATTAATTAACAAACTCCACTTTTGATGAAAAACATGCCAGACACATTTAGCATCAATTTCGTGTGTTTGCAAACATCTGGTTCCCAACTTCAAAACAGTGATCCCCGTAAATCTTGCCCCCATTTCTTTTTTCAGTGTTTACATTAATGGCTGAGACACAGGACGACTTTGGAGGAGCTGATGCTGGTGCATCTAAGACTTACCCCATGCAATGTTCAGCACTTCGTAAAAATGGTCATGTTCTTATCAAGGGACGCCCGTGCAAAATAGTGGAAATGTCTACTTCTAAAACCGGAAAACATGGACATGCAAAAGTAAGGAACGCCTTCGTTATACAGTGAACAAAGAGAACAGATCATGAGTTAAGTGGTTGCTTGTAAGGGGTAAAATAAAGGAGAACCTTTTAAGTAATGGTCCAGCTAAGAAGCAGGCAGAAAAACAATAGCCCGCGGCAAAAGCATCAGTTATTTTTCAGGCGCTAATTTCTCTAATCAAATTAAATCTGAATGCTCTGATTGGTCAATGCAGCGAAAAGCACGAAATTTGAATTTTAGAGTTGAATTAAGATAGCTTAAGACTCATTCAAACAACTTTTTATTTTGTCTATTGCTTTGTTATGTTGAAAAATATAACATATCTAAAATTTAAAAGATTTCTATGCACCAAACCCGAGGAAGTTAAACTGATATGAAATTACGTGAAGATAAGCACAGTGTTACATCAATCAGCGACGTTGGAAACAACATTTGCGTCGGCCCTCACAAAAGAAATGTCAAAAACCATGATCGTAAACAGCAGCAATTTACCCTCATGTGGCGAATCGGGTGAACGCACCAATGTCGCGCGTTCATATTTGGCCACCATACAGAACAACAAGTACACAAAATCAAATCTAAATGTTATCTAAATGTTCTGCATTTGGAAAAAAAGGTGATGTAGCCCAGGTAGAAAAAATTCCTGCATGTTCGGAGAATCGAGTTTCAGAAAAAGCTCTCCTACAGTTTATCTGTTTACAAGGTTTTGATATTTACCCTGTAGAAATCCTTCTTACAATCTCTCTCGTCCTTGTAAAAAATAAAGGCAAGCTACAGTCATGCTCGCTAGATCTTCTGTACCAAAAGAAAGTCAAACACCAGTGACAGATATTTATATGATACCTAAGCGGCTTCCGTCTCAGAACTCAAAGATACAAAATGCAAACTTGTGTCACAAATTTCAATTCGGTCAGTTTAATTTAAGGTGCACGGTGAACTTCCATTTCACTTGCTGAAGTAGTCTAGAGAGGAAAAGAAATCGAATGAGAGATGGGTAAAGATACACGGAATATGGAAGTTTCGAAAAGGGCAAACACAATTGTATAACACAGTACATAATGCTCGCGGAGGTGGGAAAATCTATTGAGTTCAGCTTACCTCAAGCTCAAGTGTTCTACATCTCTTCGAGAAATAAATTCATCCTTGTAAAAACAACAAATCTTTCACTTTCTCCTTTTATGCCCAGCTGTACTCCAATTCCTAGTGCCACAATTATTCCGATCTCCTCCTGATCCGGCATGACAACGAAAATAACTACGCCCAGCCTAATTTCCACATGGCGACTCGGCAGCATGTAGAAGACAGCAGCAAACTATGTTGAAGACCATTTTGACGATCATTCTGATGATAAAATACAGTAAATTTGAAATAAATATAAAATGCAGATTTTTAACGAAGAGATTGACGAGATTTCTTCGGGTAAAAGACAAATTTCCCAACATCTCAAGTGTCACATCTAAGATGGGGTCACAACAAGGTCACACATGTGTTGCAAGTTTTTCCACTCTAACTTTTGATTGGCACATAGAACAATGCTGAAACTTGGTCGTGAGGTATATAACAAGGGAATGGGGAAAATTAAGCTAAGAAAAGTTGTTTTTGTCACGTTTCTCACTGTCTTTTTGGCGATTTTTGGATTTCTGCCAATCAGAACGCTTGATTTAATTGAAATTAATGATTAAAGTTAGCACCTTTTAATTGATTTTGCCGTTCGCCTACTTTCCTCTTACATGGACCATTACTTAAATTAAACTCATCAACAGAGGTGAGCATGGGGGGAGGTGCCTGTGAGGTCAGTGAAGCCTGAACTGCAGCCAAGTGCAATGCGTAACCTTGATAACCCTGAAAGTGACATTCACCAATGTACTGTCACACTGTTAACAAGTGGAACCCAGTTACCATAGGGGGGAGGAGTAGGGGTATGCAAGCACGAGCTATGACAGGTAACAACACACAGCCATAATGGCCTGACCTCAAAGGGAAGGTTGTAAAAAACCAGTGAGCCCCTTTGATGCAATAAGGGTGTCCCCAGATATCTCCTCTGGGAGACTGCTGGCCAGCCATGTCCTGAGTTTAACTTAGCCTAAATTTCATTTAGCCACATAAAGGCTTCAGCCATAATGGCCTGACACAGCCATAATGGCCTGACCTCAAAGGGAAGGTTGTAAAAAACCAGTGAGCCCCTTTCAAGGCTGTGCTCTAACGGCGCCCGGTCACCTGAGGCGACTAACATTTAGCTTCGGGCGACTGAAAAAAAGTTCCCGGTCGCGCGGCCGGGCACTCTTGCTTCTGATGCAGTGTTCAGTTAAGCAGGAAGAAAAATTTAACATACTGGTGTTGGCTTGTTGAGTCAGAGTTTAGCTAAACCCAACAGAAAATGTTTTTACGAATATTGTACGAGAGAAACGGGTGCACGTCGATGCCGTTCTGCATGATTTCACACGTAACATAATCCATCACTTTAAACGTGACAAGCGGTGAGGATTTCGATTTGTACCGCTGCTTAAAATAGTTTTAAAATTTTTTCTTTCAGATAGAATGGTTCATTAGGTACAGTTTTTAGGAGAAACTGTCAATACTTTTCTGACAGACGTAAAGTGCGGCAGGCGACGCGGAGTAATTTATTTTTGTAGAAAACGGAAGTTGCTGTATTGACCAGTATGCAAATATAATGTTTTTACGGTTTTTGGCTGCTCTCAGTCTGCTTGGCTAAAACATATTTTATGATTGTTTTCTTCCCTTTACATAAGATAACGAAATACAAAAAGAAAAGATATATGATCGTTCTGATCATTTTTATTGCTGTTTTAGAAACAGGGTAGTTCCACGTTGTCTTGGCATTTTACGTATCGAAAACTAAATTCGCATGCAGGATAAATTTAGCGGCCAAAAAAATGAAAAAAAAAATACAGAAAGAAGAGCTGGTTTACGTTTCGACCGTATGCACGAAAAGCTCAATTATCCTAAAAGATTCAGTGATAATATAGAAAAGAAAATTAAATATGACTTATTTTTTTATTAAAACAATAGGTTTGGGGCCGTGGCGGTTTCACTGTTTCACGGTATTTTTCACGGGAACTTGAGTTCGATCAACTGGGTATAAAACTCCGTCACATTATATTTCATGCCGCATTGATTCACCTTTTGAAAATTTATTTTCAAGTTTAGTATTACTGGTAAAAAGCACAGTTTTTCTATGTTTGACCCAAAGATCTTAATGAAGTTTACGTAAACCTGCTGAAATTTTTTACTTTTCCCTCTTTAAGACCTAAACAATTCGGCGGCATTGCTCACGTTTCTGGTTTTAAATCTGAATGGCACGAAAACTTTGATGGGTTTCATAAGACAACATGCGGGTTTTTGTCAAACCCAAAAGCTAAAATTACCGAGTTTGGTGATCAGCAGACGAGTAAGATTCGCGTTTGTTCAAAATACTTCCTCATCAGATGTACTCAGGCGACCAACTTGAGAGGCCTGGGCACCCCAGCTGGAATGCTTGGGAGCCCGAAATTTTTATTTGGGCGGCCAACTTTGAGGTCTGGGCGACTTAAATAAAATGCTTGGAAGCCCGAAGGGCTCCCTGAAATTTTCCTTAGAGCACAGCCTTGCCCTTTGATGCAATAAGGGCGTCCCCAGATATCTCCTCTGGGAGACTGCTGGCCAGCCATGTCCTGAGTTTAACTTAGCCTAAATTTCATTTAGCCACATAAAGGCTGGTTTTCACTAGTGACACATTCAGAGTCAGAGTCGAGTGAAAACAGCGTTCTGATTCTTCTGATTCCGCTTACAACTCCGTGGTGGTTTTATGCAGAGATATGTATATATAACATCTGGGAGTTCCTCATAGTGTGCTTAGAGATGCTAGTTCTTTGAACATATTTGGAAAATAATGAATCTGGTGCACACCCAGTCATACATGTAAATGCCATTATTGGTTTATCCCTCTGCTTTTGCTCCCGACTCTGACAATCTAGTTTTCACTAGATCATAAGCAGAACATAAGCGATGGAGTCTTGAGTGGAGTCTGAAGAAGATGGAAATGTTCTGATTCTTCTGACTCTAATTCTGTCGCACTTCTGACTCTGCTTATGACTCCAATTTTTTAATTTCACTAGGTCATAAGCACGCTTATGACTCTGCTTACGACTCCGACTCCGATTCTGTCGCCAGTGAAAACCAGCCTTAACTGTCACCCCACAAAGTGGCCATTGTCCTTATCTAGAGGGGGTTGCTTACCAGAGACACTAACTACGAGGCATTGGAAGAATTTTGGTCTTTTGCAAAGCGGGCAATTAATGGAAGGTGGTTTCACCTGGAGATTTTCTTGTATTTTAAATGATGAAAGAAGCAAGTTGGAAATGTTACTAAAACATAATCCAACATGGGACTATAAAAGTGTGCTTTCCATAACTAAAGGTTGGATGTCTGCCATTTTTATTATTCTTTTACCTTTCTTCTTAATTTTTCTGAAGATTCGGCTGTTTACGTCCCTTTAAACAGGATTAATAGGATTAATGTGACCTTATTTAGAAAAACCGGGCTTAATGAAATTTGCGTTGTAATGCATTTTCAATGCATTTGAATACTGTAAAATGCATTGCAATGTTCTCAATTGTCTGTAATGGGTTGGCAACGTTTCACATGAATGTGGCCAACTTTGTCAAATGATTAAGAATGATTTTGCAACGTTATTCAACACATTGGCTTCTTTTCAACGATCATGTTTTCACAGGAGTTGATTTGGAACGGAGAAATCTGTTATACAAATATTGTGGTTTCTAGTCTTATTTTAAAGATGAGAAGTGAAGATGCACCTCTTGAAAAATGATGTATTTCATTGCATTTTCATTTGGTTACATGGCAACATTTGCGTCGTCTGACATATCCCCAAAATATTTCTGTGCAAGTGTCGCTGTTTTTCAATGGACTGTGGCCTTTTGTAATAAAGATAACTTCTGTATTCAAGAGAAGCTTTAAAGAGGCGTGTAGATGGTCAATGTACGCAGTAAGTTAAGTTTAGCACGATTCCGTGATTAAGAAGAAGCAAACCGTGCTTTAAGTTTTATATTTCAAAATGTGACCCCACACGCAAAAACTTGACAGACAATGCAAAGAAATGATGTCAAAGTGAAACATTTTGCAAACATTTGAAACGTTTCCTGAATGCTTCTGAGTGACTTTCGAATGGTTTCCATTAAGCCTGGTTTTGCCAAATAGGGTCACAAATTATGTTAACTGCTTCTTAAAGAAGGTACAATGAAAACAGTTCTCAAGACTGTCCAGAAGTTATCTAGCATTCTGTGTATTTAAAGGTACTAAGTAGGTACTTCAGCCCAGAATTGACCTAAAGCAGCAATATCTTTGTGACATAGCCCCTTTAAAGGTCACTACACACAAGGCGACAACTTGCAGCAACATGCCACAGCAACAAATTACTTTGTTTGTACTGGTGTATTTTTGTAAAACTCTTTGTCGCTGCAACAGAAGTTTGTCACTGTAACAGGTCTCACAAATTCAAAAATTCTCCAGGACATATGAAGCGATTCGTCGCTGCGACGTGTTGCTGCAACTAGTCGCCCGACCTGTACACAAGGAATGATCTGTCACAGTGATCTGTTTTTGCAACTTGTCACCTAGTGTGTTCCTACCTTATGAGACAGTGACTTCTCGATGGAGGTTCCATTATGCTCACATTTATTCATTTCAATTAAAGGTTCATCTGGTAGGGATAGACATTTTTACTGGTAAGAAGTATGAGGACATCTGTCCATCGACTCACAATATGGATGTGCCACATGTGTTACGCAAGGACTACCAGGTATGTGTGAGTTTACACCAACAATTACACCAACAAACTGATTCTGCACCTTAATCCTTTTTCTATACATAATCCTAATTGCTGGTTTTCACATGACGTTATCAATATTCAAACTAAAGAATTATTGATCCTCCTGAGTTTTTACTGTCACAGGGTTGTCAAAATGCACCGGCGACAGGCTTCATCGCCGGCTACTTTGAAGGTTTCGCCAGCTATAAATTGTTGGAGAGAAGCATAAAAATGAACGATTAAAAAAGTTGTGAAATAGAAAAAGGAATTGTTTCAATCACACCCTGAATGTTCTTTTTCGTGATTTTTGACGGGTATTCGAGTCTGCTCCCGTAGCCATAATATGATACCACGAAGCGAAGAAAAATAGTGTAGGTTTGTTTTCGTTGTCTTTAAATAATCGTTCGCTGAGAATGAAGAACGAAAGACACACGAAAGCTTTCGAGTGTCTGTTTTTTGAAAATTTGTCTGTGTTGACATTCTATTTTCTATTTTAAAACAAGTGTGAAACAAACTTGTGGTTTTCGCACTCATCTGGCACGCGTGTGCGTTTTGAAATTGAATGAAATGTAATGCGATGAGTACTTGTCTTTTATGAAATTGGCTTACAGAGATAGTGCATTCGAAAACATTGGTTTTAAAATATTATTACACAACCATTCTCTCATTCGTTAAGAGTTGTTATCAGCTTGTCCTGAATTATGTCCGGGATAACACGTCACGTTACTTAATCACTTCATCGAAACAACTCTGTGTTGCAATGAATCGAAAACGAATCTTTTGAAGGATTCATCAAAAATAAATACGTACCAGAAACGGCAGTTTCGAAACTGAAACAAAAATGTGTTAAATGTAGTTTGCTGTGACAAAAATTTTTCAAATGTGTAGAACATCATTTTAGTTTTTTTATGGATTGATGCTGCTGAAAGAGATGGGTATGCTTCATGTGCTGACAGGATTTGTTATAATATACCCACCAAGGAAAGTTGTCTGAAACTTCATTCTTGTAGAGAAAATCGCCCATAAGAAAAGCATTTTGCAGCATCATAGTTTGAATGGCGCACGTGGTGATAACGCAATGCAACTAAAGATGTGATCTGTTATCATTGTAAAAAATCCTACTGTAAATAGTAAACGCTATTATTGTAAACAAAAATATATGGACCTTACTTGTACTAGGACATAAAAAAAATGGATTAATGATTTTCATTCAAAAACAGATACTTCTCTCGTTAGCATTGCCCTCAGCTCAGGAGAGCCAATTTCAGCAAGCATGAAAACCTCAACTCTGTTTTCCTCCCGGGTGCTTTGCCCCCTGGACCCCTAACGGTGCGCTCCTCCTGTACCCGTGCGGCCCCCAGAGCCCTCGCCTCCGGCCCCCAGTGCCGGTAACTTTCCCTTATTCTCCTGCTACTTGAAATCTTTTTAACAACCCTGCTGTCATGAAGTTTTAGTGCGGGTTAAAACTTTACAAATTTTCACTTCAAAAGGGTTCCTCATATTGTGATAGCATATGCTTGAATTTTAAGAAGTGTATGGAGATCAGTGTGGAGAATTGGTATGTGGGTCTTGAAGCTTAAAGGGTTGATATTTATTTTTAATTAGGAATTCATAAGCTGGTATTCAATCTAACCTTTAATTTGAATAGGTGATCCTTGCCTTCTAGCGCTTGCTTACTCAAGCAGGCATCTCTAATGTAGCATGTATCCAAGTATTACGCTTAAAAACGAATCACTCTTGTCGTTTTTGCCCTTAATCTTGGAAATTCACACAACTTTAATCACTGCTTTATCTTCCATCAGTTGATAAAAAGGAGTAACAAAAATTTGGTAGCTACTGATTACAGATACTGAACCCCGGAGTGGCTAGTTTTTAGAAAGTGAACGTGCACGGCAGCGGAAATTGGGTATATCATTTCAAGTATTTCGTATTAAATCACTTTTCTATTTTCTAAACAAAGCATTCACGAGTTTCCCACTGTTTTAACTTTCATTAAATTAAAATTTCTGTCAAGTTGACAAGCCCACCCTTGGACAAGAGAAATTTGACCTCAAACCCAAGCAATAGAGCCAAAAAGTGGACTAAATTGATGAATTCACACCCAAACACACAGAAATACAACAAAGAAAAATCTTCTTTACTTAATTCATTGATCAAAAGGTAAAATATAACAATATTTATAAATTTATTGTTTACAGCACGCAGTATTCCATTTCTCATACAACCTGTCATTTATTGCTTGTAACATGATACCAACTTGCTCACGCCAGCAGAAATTACAGTTCAACCTCCATCAAGCGGCCACCCTTTAATAATTGGCTAGTAAACAAAGTCCCAAAACAATAGTAGAAAAATAATTGTAAATTAAACTGCTGTTAAGTGGACACAGTCACCTTTTGGCCATCCTGGCGAGAGTTATCCTGTTATGTTTCACCTCTAGTTTAAGCGCTTGATACACTTAGTTTGGTTTTGTTTTGAAAATGATTTGCTCAAGGAAAATACAGTCAGAGACAGAAGGTGTTAACTGACCATGGACCAGTAATGTATTGCTTACAGACCTTGCTGCCTTACTATGAGTTTGTTTATATTTTCAAGGCTGCAGCCTAAGAAAATTTTTTGGGATGTGGGCTCCTAAGAGAAAAACTTGGCAGCCCGAGCCACATTTCTAGGAGCCCATTGTTCAATAAACTTAAATATAGGTAAGCAGATTCTCGAAACTTGATTCCCGCATCTCGAAACTTGATTCGTTTGAGTTTTGAATTTCCAGAAAAGTGCTTGTTTGTTTACTGTTATCAGCGGAGATATTTTGCCGACAGTCAATGAACACTTTTTACATTTTCATTTCAAAAGCGCAAAGTGAGCAGGGAATTCTGTTGTTCCTTCACTGAAAGTGAAGGCGCCCATGTGGGATCCTTGTTTGAAATTTTAGTCGCCTGCGAGCAAACAGTTGGAGCCTCTGGCGACCGGGCATCCGTTAGGCAGCAGCCTTGATGTTTATGCCTGCTGGCTACTTCAGTTATTATTGAAACCCCCAGGAATAACCTTAAGTAAGGAAAATTATTTTCAGCTCATTCTGCTAAGTGAGATGCTGTACAATGCATTTATGTAATATCCAAGATGCCATCTAGTTTGTTGGCATGATTAGTTTTATGGGCCCAAGATTGTTTGACTCTAATAACTTTTCACCGTACAAAGATGGTCATATCCGATAGCCTGGGGCTAGTGGGTTTTTGCATCAAGCAAAGTGAATTCTGTTCTTGGCTTGCCTAATGGACAAGGGAAGTTTTAGGGGGAATTCACATTACACAAGTACGTGTACTTAAAAAATTGCACTTGTCCAATTTGGAAATATTGAAGTCATAAAATTCCTTTGACAGCCAAATTGGACTTGGTTCAGTTCAGTTTAGTTCAGTTTATTCACACTTGTATATAATATTTACACTGTATGTGGTAACGTAGGAATTAAATAACAAAAAAGAGAAAAAAGAAAAGAATGAAATTAATGGCTTTGATAGAAGTGCACGGTGGTCAGAGGAGCTTAGCTTTTGAGCTAACCTATAGTGCTATCGTCCGAATTTTTATCATCCAATTATTTCCAAATTGTACACGCATGTAGTCCTGTTACATGTAACAATTATTCCACGAGTGTGCACTGGATATGACTCGGCTATAATCATCTCATATCCAACAAGCGCAAGTGGAATAATTAAGCTTGTTTTGTAATTTTGAGCAGATGCGTACAGTTACCATAATATTTGGAGACCGTGGTATAATGGGTCATACCATGATGGCTAAGCCAATCAGAGCTCTAGAATTGCATTATCCAATGATTACGTTTTAAATAAATACAAATAGTAATCAATTAATTAATTAATTATCCTGCTTGTCAAAACTCTTTTTAGAGCTAGTCAAAATGACTTGCTTTAAAGGGTAAGCTGTAAAACTGATTTTCTTGGCACCCTTGTTTTATATTCGCTTTTGCTCTTGTCTTTTTTTCCCTCTTTTATGTAGATGAATAACATTGATGATGGCTTTCTAGACCTCATGGATGACAGTGGTGATACTCGCGAGGACTTGAAACTGCCCGAGGGGGACCTGGGTAAAGAAATCATGGGTAAATTTGAAAGGGATGAGACATTTTTGGTAACTGTGCTGAAAGCCATGGATGAGGAAGCAGTTATAGCAACAAAGGCACAACAAACCAAATAGATGACCATCACTTTACAAACTCACCAATGGACAATAAACTTAGCTGTGCTGATATGGCATTAAACATAACCACTGTCTCTTGCCTTTGAGCTAAATATCTTCTTGACGGGTTCTTGTGGGTGTTTTTCTTAAATTGAACTTTATTACATGCTAGATATGATAAATAATTCTTTTCTTAGCAGTTGTTATTTTTCTTTAGAATTAAAATGTTTGAAATACGGAAATACCCAGAAGCCAATTCTCTGTAAAAATTCTCTCTGTGTGTGGGCAGAGGAATGCAGCGTGCCTCGGAGAAGAGACATGTTTACAATCTTTCAAAGCACAACATGTTTTGGGAATCATAAGAAGCTTTATATATGAAAGTTGTTTTTTGTGAAGCAGAGGAAAATTAAATCTTTGTCAGCTGTCTTACAGTTGTTGTTATTATGGATCATTGATCATTATACGTTTCTGGGAAACTCCCACCTACGGTAGGCAGTTTCCCAGAAACGTATAGTATGTTTTTTTTTTTATGTTAACCCTATAAATATCCACATCTAAATTCTCCAGACTGATGTTCATACATTGCCTTGAGTGATAAGTTGAGAGAATTTGTTTGATCAAAGAATTTAACTTTAGGTAATCATTAACACCTTTAATCTTAAAATCGTTTCTCTTGATTGCGTATAAATTTTGGTTAGGAAAATCCTGTGGCACAGCTAGACGTGTCAGTCGAAACCTGGATAATGTCCAGTTTACTGTAAGCCACAGGCTTACCTATCTTTGTGAGAGGTTTCAGGATTGCTTACAAACGGAGGGGGTTATGTCCCGGGGGTACTGCCATATATGGGCTATATAGGTATGTGCCGCTGTGAAGGGTATGGTTTTCAAGTAGTTTACTCTAGGATGGGGTATATAAATCAGAACCTTTGGGTCAAGACGAGGGTATCATTTTTCAGGAAACTGATCAGTTGGTTTAAGATTTTATCTATACTAGGGAAACAGCTACTCTAGGATAGGGGGATTTGGGGAGTTTACTCTAGTATAGGGTAGCAAAATTTAGCTGAACTAGCTCTGGTATAGGTTAAGGGTTCCAGGGTCCCAGCGGCACATCCCCATCCAGAAATTCCTAAAGTATCCCCCGTGTTATATCCGAGGGAGCAAAAAGGCGCTTCGAAACAAGCTACAGCAGTGCTGATCAATATACGTTTTGCATTTACTGGTATTAAAATAAGCTTTATAGCGTCATAATAAATTTAATTTATTTCGATACTACCTAGAGAGGTTGCATCGTACCCAGACGTCTCTCTCTCTCGATGAAAATGTGCGCGAAAAGGAAGGCGGAAAGGAGACAACTGTAACCTTCCCATGGTTTCTTGCGGTTCATCACCAGTCACTCGCGTTTCGCGCTCGCCTCTACCATGCGAGAAACGAAACGCCTGAGGAGGAGGCTGCTAGAGAGGGGCTTATATTCGGTGATGGGGGGGGGGGGGTTATTTCTGGGGGGTTTGCAAGTGGAGGAGCTTATTATCGGCAGTTTGCGGTAAACCGGCGGAGTAGACTTTGTGACGCAGGCTTGGGGCATAACCTAAGGGTTTACAAACTTCTCTTATCATTAAAAGTCAGTTCGCTCCTTGGCACAAATAATGCTGGAGTCACTGATTTTATTCAAATTGTGATGTCACTTCATAAAAGTGTAGCTGCGCAATCGCCTGAGAAAAGTGATTTTTCAGTCAGTGACCCAGGCGGCTCGGAAGAAAAAGAACTGACTGAAAAATTTTCTCTCTCATGTAGTCACCAGGCTAAAATAATATCTACCAGTGCGCATAAGCACATATCGACATTCTGTAGTCCTAGCAGTATGCAGAATGTTTGTCACATGACCTTGGCTCCCATTAGTCTCATGTACCTTAGTTGATGGATCGGTATGGTTTCGTCCGATAGCAGTTCCCCTAGACTAAGTCGATTCGCTTGAGGCGTATTTCTGAAAAAAGGGAATAAGCATGGAAAGACGGTGTGACTGCACGTGTGGAAGCCAAGGGTAACTAAAATAACATCTCGAAAGGTGTGTTAACCACGTTGTGGAGTGTTGTATGTCATCGGGCGAATCGACTAATGTCCTGGCCGGTGAATCGACTTTTGAGCGAAACGACCGCAATTCTCCGGATTTAGGGGGCGATTAGTAGATTCGACTCCTATATTGGGAGTACTCGGATTTTTTCCTTACGAGCCGCCTGAGTCACTGACTAAAAAATCATCTTTCGCGGCCCATACAAAGGAACTGTATTCCTAAGTTTTTATTGGTGACAACCGCGTATAGTCTAGGTATAATATATTGGTAAAGTAAATAAATAAATATTAACTATATAAACTTTTAGAAACCAAAAGGCTGGTCATGACGTCGGTAAACATGGTCTGCGAAACTCCTGCCCTCTTTCATTGATCCATTTGTTGGCAACTACAAAAGACAACAATTTATAAATATTTAAAATCAAAGAAATGTTTTACAGGGAAAAGCCGTAAGTTCTGATGCATTCAGAACTCTCACTTCGAGTTATTTGAGGAGTTTTTGCGTCTTTACAATACTATGTACAGGTACTGGAGATTACGCAGTTTGTAAAACTGACCTGCGCAAAGCTTATCTGCAACTCCTTCCCCCCCCAACACAAACCATTCACTCAAACTCCAAACTTCCCTTGCCATTCGCGCTCGCGAATACGTCATTTAATACGTCATATAACACATATTTTCATCGAGTTCAGCTCTGACGAGACTGGTTGCTGCGGAAGCCACACAGAACAAGTAAATGGCACGTGTTTAAAGATACTTACCCCATTTTGATCCTACAACCACTGGACAAGCGGCATGCTTCGTCCTTTCATCGGGAAAGCCGTTCTTATCAAGGTTGTACCAGAATACCGCGTCACCCTGCAAAACAAGAAAAGAAGATTTAAACGGGCTGAGAATGTTTATAACAGGGCTGGCTTGAATAGTCTTAAGAATTTTGAGGACTATTGACCCTGTCCGTAAATGCAACGCTGGCGACGTATTAAGTGATGAAAGAAGAGATTTGCTGAATATTTAACTGATTTTACTGTTTTCGCTGTTGACTGTTGTATTGCTCTATATTAGCACTGTTCTTGAAAACTGAAAGGATTAACTAACGTTGACCCTGGTTGAACTGAATTCAGTCTTGGTCTGCAACCACGTCTCATAACATGAGAAAGCGACCATGTTAGTGGTCAATGCATAAGACATCTTTTGAGGCATTTTCACGAGGAGAAAAATGCTTTTGTTCTTAGCCACCAATATGGCAGCCGTGATGACACGTTCAAACCTTGGTTAAAAATGAAAATTGCGTAGCTAATCAGTTTTTAAACATGACATGTCAACGGCTTGCTCTATCTCTAATGAATGGCTCTACATTCTGACCATTAACCTTTTGCTAATGAGCCAGAGAGAGAGGATTACCCGTAAAAACAGTTTTTCAACAACGTGCACAAATTTTGATCAAACGTCAAAAAAAAACCTCGATCCACCTTTGCGAACTGATTTCTCACGTCTGATGTGCGAGTGGAACCGCAAGTTAAATTCAGAAGTCAGTAAACAAACCTTTTGAGGATGAACAAATTCTTCAATATCCAAAAACACTGTGGCGCCGCCAGCATCTACGTCACTCAACTGCGCGCGAGAGAAAGTAAGTGTAAGTACTGGTTTCCTGGTCAATACAAAGTCAACGTTGGTGTATAGGCGATAGGCAATTACTTGGGTGTCCTGTGTAATGCCTTACTTAATCTTGTTCCTTTTGCGGGTCGGTACCAGGAATCACTAGGCTACCGCCTTTACTGGATTAGGGCCATGAAGATTCTAGAAGCAGGATTGCCTATGACTAGTCTCTTTTTAGGCGAAGCGTGAACACGATCAGTGCCTTCTCGCAGACAAACCACAAAGCTGCAATCGCACCATAATGCGCCTGCGTTATATGCAGTTAAGACACGGTCGGGCTCATGAATTCCAATCTATCTAATTAAAAACCGAGTATTGAGTACTGAGCGCAAATTGCACATGCAAATGCCTTGAGAACTTGGGGAAGCCCAATTATACGCTACAGAAGCGTCTTGTTTAACATTCACCTCCATTAAAACAAACATTAAGTCCAATGAAAATTCCAACAAAAGAATCCCTGGTTACCTCGTTTAACTGGCGCACTCGGAATTTATGTTATTTACGATCGAACTCTATTAATGATTGTTTTAGTGGCTTAAAAAATTGATGTTAAGATTCTATCGCTGTGCGGGGAACTTACATAAATCAACATCGTAGCAATCCTATCGCCAACTTCACCATGAGGTAGACTTCGGTCTGAATTCTGAAAGTTTAGTTATACTTGTAAGCAGTCAAGAATTACTTTGGGGGCAAACTCCAAAATCTTTAGTAACAAGTCCCGCTGCAACGCGGGCTATCCTGTGGAAACTAAGCACGAAAACTGGAGCGAAAGTAAACTGGAGGGGTAAAAATGCGCAGACAAAGCAAGAGAGAAGTAGTCTGCTACACAGCCGTTTTTAGTGTCGTCACACAACGCTCCTTCCCAAGGGAGGAGCGTTGCATGACGACACCAAAAACGGCTTTGTAGCAGACTAAGAGAGAAGGGAACTGGAGCCGAAATGTGTGCCGCAATTTTTTCTGGATCGTTACTGGTGACGCGCCGTCGGTTATTGGTTAATTTTTCCCTCCGTAGTAACAGTCCCAGACGAACGTTAATTTTTCTCGTTTCTAAAGTGGTGAATGACTCGTCACAGGAGAGAACCTGGGAACGAGGTTAATTTCTACGTGGATTCGAAATCTCAATTTAACGAGAGGATATACCTGGACGTAATCGTGATGCGGCTCATAGTGTCCTCCGATGCCGTAATTAGCCACCTGAGAGAAAACAGAAGTAAGTTACCTTCTTATGGGTCAAAAAATTGGCGAGAATAAGATAACATAAGCCAACTGCTTTTTTATCGAATACACAGGAGACAAGAGACTATAAAGGGGACAGAGAGGGCATCCCCCATATACACCCTATTCCATAGGTAATTCGTCTCGAGTTATTTTTAACACCACAGATCTCAAGGGGGATTAGACAACAGCCAATCACATAGCGCGAATGTGTTCCGCGTGGATGAATCACACTGAGAGCCACGCCTCCTTCACGAAATGACGCAGAACAAAATGGGGGAAGACGCGGAGAGCGATTTTGCTATTCCTTTTGTGGACGAAAACGACTACAGCGAGATTTCTGCGAAAGCTGTGTCGGCGAAACTGAAATTAAAAAAGAATCGCCCTTCCTCTCTTGTATAGAGCTAACAGTAGAGCAGGGAAATCCTTAACACACTGAATATTCTCTCAGGATCAGTTATAATTTACAGTTTGAAGAGAGCAATTTCTGGTTTGATGTTTATTTTTTTCAGTCTTTATAGCGATTGTTCCTACCCACTTACTTTGTCAATTGTAGGCGAACCCTCCTAAAGCTGAATTTCAAGGGACCATATTCAAGCTCAGAAAGAGAAATAAAATTTCGTCGTTGCTTATTTACGTCCTCCATAAAACGCGAAATTAGGCATTTTCACGTCGTAGTCGTGCAAAAACGGGAAAGAAATGAACAAAAAAGTGTGTTGCACGTGCGAAGTTGTTGTTTTGGTAATTAAACCTATTGTTTTTTTGACGTTCTAGTTGTCGTCCGCGTCGTTGGATCTTAAACTCCCTAAATTGTACGAACGACCGGTTTCAATAGACCGGCGAAATTTCTCATTTTATTAAAGCACTGAGGTGACGACAACTTCGAGTTAAACTGATTTCACAGGTTGTCAAAGAGTCCAGCGATTCCTTTTTCCCAGGTGAGCGCCGACTCATTTCGCTTCAATATTCAGGAATGCTCTCGATCTTTTTACGCTTTGATTGCCTCTCGCCCGACATGTTTTGCACGGCGTTTGGTCATGCGAAACCTCCACGAAACATCCACGCCTCGCGCGAGGTAACTTTATCCCGATTCTAAAAATAACTCGAGACGAATTACCTAAGGAATAGGGTGTATATGGGGGATGCCCTCTCTGTCCCCTTTATAGTCTCTTGACAGGAGAGTATTCTAGGGGTGTTGGATAATCCGAGGGTTATTGTCATCACGATAAAAACCTCCAAGCTTAGACTTGACGTTAACAAGATCGAGTGTACCAAGTTTATTCTCATACTGCTGTTGCAAACTGCAGAGCTAACCTACGCGGGTAAAGCAGTTCTAGTCCGTTGTCGACAAGGGTATTGAAATGCAATGCACACTTTGACATCATATCAGGGTACTGGAGGGGTACGTTTGATTATACCCTTGGGATATCATTGGTTTAAACTTACCTGTAGTGGTTCTGAATGCGCAGGATCAAGTGATAGCCCAGTTATCCCTTGAATCCTTCTACTTATTAGGTTGATGATGGAGGAATCACTGTCTTCCAACCACGCACTTAAAAAACAAAACAAAAATTAACTTCTTCGATTCCTTCTAAATTCTCCTAAAGCAAACCCCCCTCCCCTACCCCCTCTCAATATTTCGGATCGGTTCTAACTAACTGCTCCGAACCTTTGGCTGATTCTGTACTCGGCGGACATCTGATTGCCATTACTTGTATCTGTTACAAACGCTCTCTTAAGCTGTGAAGGAAAAACAAACAAAAGCTCGATGTAAGAATCTAAGTGCTGAATATTGGAGAATTGAGGTTATGCTATATATCGGATCGGTGGGTCCAACTGCATTGTGGGAACGAATTTTTAGCCAGTTTCCTGTGAAACCTCGAAAAAGCCAATGAAATACGCGATAGCGTCTCCACAGTCCCATAGTGCAATTCGAAACAACACTGACCCAGTCCCACGCAAACCTCAACATGTCCAATCAGATTCCCTTTACACGCATTTAAAATTACACACATTCAACTATGACAACTATGATAATTTAGACGGTTATGTAACACTTCAAACAACATAAATTATTCAGTAACAAAAGGCTGCTGAAAAAAATTCTTACCAGTTTAAGCAAAGGTGTGAAGTCTTGAAGACGTGATTTAAGATCAAGGGCCGATTAAATACAAAAACAAACACACATGAAACTAAGCCCAGCAGTAAAGTGTATATTTGACCTTGCCTAGTCCCTAGGCCTTATTATTTCGCGCGGCCAAAGTGTTTCGGGTCACGTGGTCCAAGAGAAGATGCACGTCACCGAAGTAAATTGACCGAGAGGGACTGGGAAGACGCCGTATGGGGAGCAATATTTGACCTTATTTGTGGTTGTTAACTGTTTGATGAAATCAGGACAGCAGTTGGGTTTTGAGCACAGGGAGCGTAACATGTGTCTGCATTTCCCCAAAAGATGAGTTCGTTCCCTACGTTAATATTCCATGCCTCAGTGTCCAGCTTCAATTGCGGCTAAATGAGACAATTATGTCGTGCTACTTTATCCTAAAGCGATAATTCTACTTACTAGTAGAAATTACAAATTGGGAGTGCGTCCGGCATTGAGGGGTGCTAGGATAGCCTTCAAAGCAGGCACTCGAAAAAAACACTATTCCCGCCAGAGAGAAAATTTTGCGGGAAGCGGTCAGCTTAAGTAGCGTCGACGAGGAAACTAACCTTCGGTCTTGCTAGTTTAATCACGTGGTTTATCTCCTTGTCTGTAACAACGTCATGAAACAGGTAGAGATTTGGATCCAAATTTATAATCTCCACTTTCACTGGCTTCAGGAGTATCTCGGGACGATTGTTGTCGTAGTAGCAGAAGAGTTTGTCTCTTTCCTCTTGGCTCTGTATAGAAAGATTATTCATTTACCTTACAGAAATGCATGAAAAGATTCTAATTCATCTCAGAGAACTGGGGCCGAAATACGGTCCGCAATTGTTTCTGGGAAAGTAACCGGGGACGCGCTGCATGGTCAGCTATTGGCCAATTACTTTCCCTGTCCTTAGTAACAGCCCAGACGCCTTTGCGAAAGTTAACTCGTCATAGCTCCCTTCTCGTTTTAAAGTGGCGAAAGAATAGTCCTAATCTGTCTTCCCCTTTGTAACGGAAGAGAGGTTAAGCATCACGTTTACGTCAAAGGGCAAACGCGAATTTGTACCACGTGGCCAAGTTTCCCCTTAACTTGTCGTTTTACTGTTTATCATTTCTAGACATAAATTAGTAGTTTCCCACAATTTTTTATCCATAAGAATTGTTTTGAGTTGTTTTATCTACTCATTTTCCATTTTGAGAAATTCTCAACTTGATTCTGACGTTTGCCGTTTGCCGTACACGTGAAGCTTAAACTCTCCAGAGAGGATTAATTACCAATGGTATGAGAGTCAAAGCTACATCTCCCTAAAACTGTTTCCCACATGATCAGTGCGCCGATGTGTATATGTCCTCTGTGTAAGCTATAAAACACTTTACATGTGGGGGGAATAAAATAACATCTACTTTATTTCAGTGTCAATGTATTTAGCAAGAAAGTATTGATCGATGACACCTCTGTTTTTAGGCTGCGTGCAAACGGACGCAACATTGTTGAATGTTACATGTTGCGTCCGTTTGCACACCCTGTTGCATGTTGTTGGATGTTGTTGCGCAAAGTTTGAAACCGGTCAAACTTTTCAGCCAACAACTCCCAACATTTCTTTTGTTCCGTGATCGCCGAAGCGTAGCGCAACGACGTTGGATCCGTTTGCACAGCTCTTCCAACATTATTGGGGCCACGCGCGCTCATTACGCATGTTTTACAAAGACTTATGGGTTGTATCCTTCCCACGATGCACTGCAGGTCCCAATATTGTTGGGAGTTGTTGCATCCGTTTGCAGACCACTGTCGACACGCACGCAACAACTCCCAACATTGTTGGCGCAACAATGTTGGGAGTTGTTGCGTCCCTTTTCACGTAGCCTTAGTCTTTTTATGTCTCCTTCCAGAGACAGGACTGGATAAGAAGTCGTCATGGTGCCACTCTAATGTGGGACAATGCAGGGCAAAGGAAGTAAGGTATTTCAAGATCCTGAGTATTGACCCGACACTGGAAATGGAACCCGAGATCTCCCGCTCTACAGAATAGCTATTTACCAACATGCGGGGTTCTCCAGTCTGTGTGCGTTTTCTCCACTTGCCTTTCTAGTTTCCCCACGGCATAACCTCTCATAAGTGAGGGAAAATTGTCCTTTTTTATTGATTTCGTTTTTGGGTGACTTCTCTGTCAGTAAATCGCGTTTTAACCGCTCTGCTCTGAAGTAATCTAGGTTAGTTTTAGCTTGTTCATTCTTTGGATCTGCAAAAAGCAGTTAAAAGGTGTTAGTCGCGAATCCAAAAGCCTGACCATGAGCTAGATCAAATGTTAAACCTGGTAGAGACGCAAGCACAACGCATGCCGTACACACACAAAGCAAGTATACCAAAAACACCGCACCAATAGGAGCACAAACACGAGGAGCACAAGTGAAAGTAGAAGTTTTCTTCCTGTGCTATGGTGCTTGAGGACGTCTAAAGTCTCAAGTCTCTACCGTTTCTTCGTCCCAACCCCTCCCCCAAACGGGCGGCCAGGTGCTAGATCCTACTTAAGGTAGTGCTTATGCGTATATATAGGCCGTTTGAGAATCGATGAGAACTTGCTCGCGCTTATGGTGCTGTTGTAGCTAGCCAAACCATGCTTTACGCGCCGATATGGCATTGTAAAAGCTTTGTTAGGCGAAATGAAGTAGTATGCAACCATTACCATTAAAAACTCAAAGCGTACTTTAAAAAAAAAAATTCTAACACCTTACTATTAGCCATACCTTTTTGTAGAATATCCTTTGTGTGTATGATAGCATCATCGAGAAGCCCAAGCTGTAAGAATATAATGCACAAATAAAAAAAATAAAACTTAATAGCAACTTAATAATAATTATAATAATAATAATAATATTTATAGAGGGAGCCCAACTCGCCAAGGCGGTTTTCAGTGGGGCCCTCATGCATTAATTAACTAATCAATTAATTATTACGAAAAAAGCAAAATATGTTTACAAGTAAAAAATTTGAGATCTTAAAATCGATTATTAAAATATCGAGGTCTAAAACTAGCTGAGATCTTTTTAAAAAGTTTTTAACTTCTTAATGCCTCACAGAGGCTAAAACTTCGATCTGCTGAGTGTTCAAATGTCCTGAACGTTTTTGTCTTTTTATTTCATGGGACAAGTTCGTTTAATTATACAGCAGATTTGGCAAATCATTAGGAACCCAAAGAAATACCGCGCAATGAACGCGGTAGAAATAATAGCTAATGATAGCTTTATTTTTGCAAATTTCATTAATTTAAGCGCAATCCTATGACCTCCTGAACTCATATCGAGATCTCTCATATCTAGCAAATAACTGTTAGACGCTTATTTTGCAAAAGGCCTGGTCGCTCCCACAAGAGCGGCGTTGGGTTCAACCTCGTCCCCAGGACTTTTCCTCCCATTTTCCAAGGAAAACACCCTGGGGACGAGTTTACTTTGGGTTTAGACAACCTCGTTTTCATGCAGATGATTCAGATGAAAGACTTCGAGAAGGATATTTGAAAATAGTGAAGGGTGAATTATGTGAAACCCTTTCTGGCCAAATAATTACAGTTCTTGACAGCCTTTATGTGAAAATCAAACAATCTTTCGGCATCAAACTAACACCAGATGAAAACTGGAACTAGTAGCATAGCCACTTAGCCTCAATGTTTCTGACTAACTTTGGTTTCAAAACAAAACCTCTTATTTCAAGCAGATAGACCTCCCAACCTTGTACCCAGTTCTCTACTACTCGTCTCCACGTAAAGACGAGTAGGAGAGGACCCTGGGAACGAGGTTAAAACCTACCTTGTACTCGGCCCATGACAAATATTCCAGGACATCAACTTTTGACAGTGCGCCGCTGTATTCATAAGGCGCGCTCATACGCTTTAGCGCTTCCCTCATCCACTCGATGACATCATCGTAATTTTTCTTCGAATCACTGACGACACCCAGTTCGTAACATTCATCTGCGCCCAGTCTCCCACTGTTGTTTCCAGCGTGCAGTTTACCGTCAGCGACTACGCATGCGCTAAGTTTATAAACTTCTTGAATGCGCAGAATCGCTGAAATGCTTCCCGTGAAGTCTTGGTACGTTGGAAATGCTGGGCGGTTAATTCTAAGCTCCCACTGAAGATCTTAAACATGAAAGTCAGACCAAATTAAAAAAGAATTTTTTCCTTTTAAAGGGACAGGTTCATGGTTAAGCGCATGCTCATGAATTAAATTACTTTCTTCCAATTTATTATTAATTCTATCGGTTAATATTTCCGCTCACATGTATCTCAGCGATCTCAGAGTGTATTTCAAAGTAAAAAGTGTATTTCAGAGTAACCTGAAGGAGGATGGAGGAGTACTAAAATGGTAGAAAAAATTAGTGGATTATGCCAACACTACCAACGTTAAATTTATTGTTGACTCGATGGTTTTGTTCCTTGGTTGATTAATTTACAGCTATTTGCAAATATTTAAGTTGATCAAGTGCAAGTGACTACCAGGGGAGTGTGGAGATTGGTTCTTTGACAACATTATTACATGATCATATTCCATGTATAGACGATACAGCATGTCCCGGCAGAAAAACAGCATTTTGATGAATGAGCATGCGCTGAACCGTGAACCTGTTCCCTTTAAATATATGAACTATTAAAGACGGATAAGCTGCTAGTGCATCTTTAGCAAGCCTCACATGCCCTAGAAAATTTGCGCTTGTTCCGTGTAAGTCAACAATGCACTCGCTCATCCATGCGTTTTTTTTTTTACTTTTTTGCTATACGACCTTGGTTTGAAACAAGCTGTAATATTCGCACTCACCATTTGGAGCTCCTTTTTCAAGATATGATCCCAGCTCTTTCCAATGCCTTACAAACCGTCTCACAAGCTGAAAGGAATTGATGGGGTGAAACACGTACCTCTCAATATCGCTTTTGGCGATTTGGCTTTCCATTCTAACATGATCGGCAAATTTTCGTATAATATCGGGAGCTTCCGATTGTTGTTCCAGGTAATTGTCAAGAGTTTTCGACAGCGCGCCTTCCAAGCGAACAAGGCCTTTGAGTTGTGAGAGCGACGTAAATATCTCTCCGTGTATACCTTTTGCAGTTATGAAGACCCACACCGTTAAAAACGTAGAGAACACCATTTTGTAGAAACACATAGATAAGACACGTGCTTTAGCGTTAAAAAGACCTGTCGAATACAACCAACACCAGGTTATATTACGAAACACAATCTTTGTCGCGGACATGCAAATTCTAAAACATTGCACCCTTGGAACTATTCCATGAGAAGTAACTATGTCTGCGTCTTTTTCGTTTACAATACTACTAAACCTCTGCTAATCAGCGAGTTCAAAGGCTTATGGACTCGTGTAAAGAAGCAAAAAGGTTTTGTAAAGACAAAGATTGCTGTTTATATTTTTTTAGAAATGCTTTGGAGTTTAATACTATAAAGCATCTAAAAATAAGTTATATAAAGACAAATGATGAAAACAACAGAGAGATCTAATTGAATACAAAAAATTAATAATAAGCAGCAGTAAGACATAATCTTTTTTTTCTTCTTTTCTATAATGATGTTAAAATGTTTCGTCATTAAGTAAATCTTTTAAGCCCTTCTTACGCACATAGTCGGAAAAAACACCACTTTTAAGAAGACAAAACTAAATATACTTTACAGATGAATTATATATAACTTAACGTAAAACACCCGTCGTTTTTACTTGAAAAGGATTGGAAATCCACGCCAACGAAATAGCCAATGAATATTGAATACCTCAGTTGATGATATTTTAATGTCTAATCCTTACTAACAACGTTTGAATAATAGGTAGAAATATTGATCGTTCGTTACTGCGTCTAAATGGTTGTAAAAAATATCAATGCATGTTTATAAACTGGTCCAAAGTGAGGCCATGTAAGGCCATTACCGATCCCATGTCACCCTGCGAGCAGGAACTGATAGAGGAAGAGAAAGGGAGGATTTGCCTGAATCGCGTATTAATCAGTCTCATTCTGAATCGGGTCCCTTCAAATTCCTTGTCCCTTTCGAATATTTTTGAGAGAGGGGCCGTAAAGAAATTATACTGCTAATTCAGAATCGGATCCCGCCAAATTCTTTGTCCCGTTCGAATATTGATTCCTTTCCCGCGAGTCCTAAATCCCGAACTTCAAATGAAGGTTTTGTACGGAGATCAGTCCCGAGAACCAGTGCAGATTTCCAGTCCCGAGAAAACTCCTTATCAGAAAATTTCCAAATTAAGAAAAATAAAAACGGTAAAAAATTTCAACGCGTCCAAAAGATAAGGATGGTGCTGTAACAAGGGAAGGTTCAGGTTTTAGCGCAACACAGCGTTGTAAGTTGGCGTTGAGAATTTTTGAAGTTGGTTGAAAATGGTAACGCAAAAGTAGCGCAGAAAATCATCTTTCTGTGCAATTTTAACGATGCAAATTTTTGAAACACTAGCGCTAAAAGTAACATCTTTACACTATTCACACGTGATCGACTATACCGACGTTTTTCAGGAATACATTGACTAACCAACCTAGATCTGGGACTGTCAAACTACATGTCAATCTTTCACGTCTTTCTCTTTGGGGCGCGAAATTAGATTCCAGCTGGAAGCTGGAAGTCCTTAAATGTTGTAAATTTTGAAAAACTAGCAACATGAATGGTCTTTTTTAAAAGAAGGCTATGTAAAATAGCATTTCAAACCTGTTTTATTTCCAAAAAAAATTTTGAAATGCTATTTTACATGGCCTTCTTTACCTTCAGTTTGTTCGAGCTTGTTTACGTCTTCACCGTCTTTCTCCACTGAAAATAAAATCGTCTATATTACATATTGTAGTTAACTGTACGGGCTTATTTGAAAGTCCTCTGTGACTAATATCAAAACAAGAAATGTTTACTTTGGTTATCACTTCTGCAAAACAATCAGACTGAGCGAAAATTTTAGTTATCGCTGAATTTGTTAACGATTTTAATTGCTCGAGGCTACAACTGTTTCCACTTGCATTTCATTAACAACCCTAGCTTGAAGAAAAACTTGCAAAATTTCTTGCCTAGCAATTAAACATGATTCATATCAGGCATTGATAAAAGCTATAAAGATGTTGCCTTAAATGAAGTCTTTATCTTCAAACATTTGTTGGTCAAAACTTTTGAACGCTATGAATTCGTCAATAATGTGGCGAAAAATAAAATTTACGTCTGTTGATTTTGCAGTCGCTATAAAAATCGCAAAAAAGTCTTGGGGGGTGGGGGAATCCTCTCCTTATGATATTTGTCGAATTCACCGTTTCGAAATTACACTACTTTCTGTTGATTCCTAGCCAGTAACCAAAGATTTAATTCATTTGCTTGATGAACTTTCGATCTGATTAGCTATTTATTGAGTTTATTGAGGAATGTCCAATATAACTAGCTGGGAATATAGTGAAATTTTCCCCGAAACTGTGTGTTTACTTTACGAAGAAAGCAATATCTATGTGGTCAGGAAGTAAGTACTTCGTTTAAGCAATTCAAATGATAAAAATAAATTGTTCAAACATTCATCATTGTTTTAACAATCCAGACTATCCTGTCCTCTTGTGGACAGGAAAGTTGCCTATATTAAACTATAAAGTGCGTCTAGTTATTCTGTGTGATATAAATACGTACATGCATACTTTATTGGTTATGTAGGTCAATAAATAAGGCAGCCAAATAGCTGATGTGGACCTTACGAAAAAAACCTGTACAGCATAAAAATAAGATCTACGCCAACTTTAATCGCGAATTCGGACTTCATTTTTTTAGAACACATCACCGGGCTAACTGAAACGAGACTAAATATGTCAAAAATAGCTTTACAAAAGGCTGAAAATTTAGAACTATACCAGAACCTCAATTTTCAGTGATTTAGGATGAAATTATAAACTCTAAAGGCTCTTTTGTACTATGAACAATTTCTTTTGTCTTATAAAAGCTAATTATGTACGACAAACTTTGCCTTCACCAAAAATTATGAAGTTGAGTAAATAAAAGCGTCCACGCCTTTAAAAAGCAACCCTTTCACAAACCACGCAGGTCATCCGATATTTTTGCCCCAGAAAACCTGCAGAGAAAACGGAAACTGTACAGATGGGTAAAGAAATTCTAGTTTTTGAGTGTGTAATTTCACTTAGTGCTTTTTACTTTCATTTCAGAAATCACTTATTTTATGCTGAGAACTAATTCTAGTAAGTGAGAGTTTAAAATTGCAGAAAAATGTTTCTTTTTGACCAAGACAATTATAGTATGCAGAAAATTGTTTTTTTTTTACTGATATAGCCTTCCTAGACATATATTCCATTCGTAAGGTACACTCAAGAAGGTGCAATATTTTCACCCAGGTAACCTAACCGCCTTGGTTGCCCCCCACACTAGATACGAATCTCTCACAGGTTGCTAGGAAATGAAAATAGTCGTGCGATCAAGCTGGAAAATAGATACCATCCTTCCTTGCCTAATAGAGCCCTTTTTCATACTGAAACGTAGTGAAATGAGTTGTATTTTAAAAAATATATGTATATGGTCATAAAAAATAGAGTACTAGACGTACCTTTTGCTCAAATTCCTCATAAAAAGCTTCAAACCAGAATAATATATGAAATAAATAAATAGCCTTACGTGAGGCGTTAGATATTTAAGAGTTCGTTTATGTGAAGTGTAAGCCTCCTCGACGAAAACTTCTCTCTGTAGGTAAAATAAACACGGTTTGAGTCAATGATCCTCCACTGAGCTCTGCTGCTCTCCTAAGACGAAGCGAAGAGTGCATGATAAATTGCCGGATAGTGACGGGTCCTTTATACATTTCATTAAAACACAATGAGCAGATATTATATTGTGTGGTTTAAAAAAGATGTCAAGTGTTATCCGTCTCGGCGTAATAAAAAAGCCCTGAAACGGAGAGGTAAAATGTAAATTAGTTTTGCTCCAAGCGTCAGTGTGCGTGGGGTAAAGCTACGGAAGTAATCATTAAATTCGAGCTCACCGTCCGTGTATTCTCTTTTTTGCTCTCTCTAAAACGCATCTGTTTGGTTCTTTTTACTCAGCTGTTATTTGAAACAGTATCAGAATAGACATGTGAACCATAGCCTATTTATATACAGCTTTTTTTCGCCCGTTTTACTTCGTTCGTTTTCACATTGTATCACTGAGCCCCTAGTTACGATGACACAAATATAAATTAATCGTATTTGCAGCATTAATTCGCCACTGTGTAATATAGCTACCTTTTGTGAAAATATCATGCTACATTTCCCAAGTTTATTACCCTGCATTTTTTGTGTCCCCGGCGATAAATTGCACATTCAAGAAAGGTCAAGAATTACCCAAACGATCAAAAGTACAATGAAATGTTTCCACTTGTATATTTTTAATGAAGCATATAACTAATAAAATATCAAGAGGACGGTTCTCTAAATAAAAATGTTTTCAAAAAGTACGAGCTTTCGACTGTCTATTCTACGGACTTAAACGTGTACAGACTGAACAGGCGGTCGAAAGTTCATCACTAATTGAAAACATTTTTAGTCATAAAACGCTTTTGACACTATTTTAACCAGTATTGTCTATTCTGGGAGTGCCTTCTGGTGGTGATCCCGCTATTTTTTCATTTATAATAAATGTTTGCATCTGCTTTATTGTGATTATCAAAGCCCCAAAAACACTTTTTCAAAATAGTCTTTTTTACTCATATTTCCCCTTCTCGTTCTTTGTTTAAATTGCGGCTGGTTGTTACGTCAAAGAAAGCGTTTTAGTTGAGTTAAAAATAAGAAAACCCCTCTCCAAATGGCTCGCCAAAATTCTTATGGCTACTTTGTCAGCTGTCAGACTACAGCAAAAAATACCTGATCTTTTCAGAAAACAAGGAAGCAAAAACAAGATTGTGTTGTAACATTCACCAATGCAGTATTGCTTTCCGCAGCGACCTCTCTCACTGTCGTTTTAATAACAGAATTTCGGTTTTAATTTTCTCAGTTCTCAAATAGAAATCATTGTAAACATAAGTGCGCTCGTCAAAACACTTCGTGATATAAATAAAGCGGCCCGTTTGAAGAAGAAAGTGTTTCAATGGTTTTTAAGCTTGTTTTTGGAACACGCGTAGCCAATGGATATAACATCAGCTGAATTAGACAGGATAATGCATGCAACTTTTAAAGCTCACATCGTAAATGTCTTTTGCGACATGTACTTACGTGCCCAGTTTTTCATTGCACGGTATAACAATTGAATGAGTAGGCCTTCGGAAAGCCAGCTAAATCAGCAGACTAGTCTCGTAAAATTTTCGGTGACTGCCAATCAAACAGTTTGATGCGTGATCTTAATTGTAAATCTCTCTATTTGGAAGACGACGGAAGTGAAGTAAATGCAAGAGAGAACAGTTATTCTTTCAAGGTAAATGACCGTGATTCCACTTTGAAATCCCGCGAGTTCGTTGACTGTAAACGCTTGAGGGAACATTTGTGTGAGATTATTATTCAAATTTGGATTTGGCTTAATTTTGAGAGGGCGGAAAACAGCAAAGGTCTAACACTAGGTGTTTAAAAAGAGTGGGAAAACTATACCACTTTTAGTCTACCAAAAGGGCACAGAATATCGGGCTCTTGCAAAAAGTACAGCACTTGAAGTGTGCAAAAGGTATCCTAAACTAAAAATTGCAATCAAGGCTAAAACGTCAGTGCCAGTAAAAGAAAATATGCATCAGTATTACCGAAGATACACAACTTCAGTTATAAGGCAGCTTAAGCAGCCAAAACGAGAACGGCAGAAAAAGCAATGGCCTCAGATTAACAACACACTGGCAACTTTGCACGTGCACCACGCTTTTCTTGTACATTTCTTTGCAGTCTGACTGCGTGACCACCACGTGATTCTGACTAAATTAGGGAGCTTAAGCAACGTCGACGACGACGGCGACGGCCACGAGAACGGCAAAAAAGTGAATAGGGTTGATTAGCAAAACAACAACTTTGCACGTGCGTCACGCTTTTTTGTACATTTCTTTACCGTCGTTGCACGACTACAACGTGAAAGTGGTTAAATTCACTTTCTGTCGAGGATGGGAACACAAGACAACAAGTTTCTTTTTATTTTCCTGAACTTTGATACAGTCCTTTAAAATTCAACTTCAAGAACATTTCGGCCAACATTTGACGAAACAAACGAGATGGAATAAGCGCGATAAAGTTTGAAGCAGCGCGAATTCACTTTTTAAGTGACGTTTTCGTAGTCGTCGCCTACGTTGTTGCTTATGCTTCCTAACTGACTTTTGCGGAGGACGTGGGTACAAGGCCCGGGGGGTAGTACGCCATATAATATAGGTTTGTGAAGGGTATGGTTTTCAAACAGTTTACTCTAGGATGGGGTATATAAATCAGAGCGTTTTCTCAGCCGTATCATTTTTCAGGAAACTTCAGTTGGTTGCAGATTTTATCTAGACTTCACAGCTACTCTAGGATAGGGGATATGGGGAGTTTTGTCTAGTATAGGGTAGCAAAATTCAGCTGAACTAGCTCTGGTAAAGGTTAAGGGTTCCAGGCTCCCAGCGGCACATCCCCACCCAAAGGCAACGACCTTCTATTTCTTTCCTGAACTTAGATACAGTTCTTTAGAATTCAAATCCAGCTGGAATAATTTGACAAATTACACGAGATGGACTAATAAGCCCGATAAGGTTGGAATCCAGCGGGAATTCACTTTTCAAGTGACGGCTCTTCGAAGCCGTCGCCGTCGTTGCTGCTTAAAGGTGATGTTACACGGCACGATTCGCAACGACGATTTTTAGCGCAACACGGCGTAGCAACATTGTTGCGACATTGTTTCAAATGGTTACAACATTGTTCCACCATTGCAACCCAGTGTTGCGCTAAAAATCGTCGTTGCGAATCGTCCTGTGTGACATCACCTAAGCTCCCTAGAAAAAAGTTGTGTTTTGTCTTGAGAGAATGTCCTTTTTGAATATCTAACTTTAGTGACAAATGTGTGTTGTTTTGTCCTGTTTCCTTTTGTTGATCTGAATACTGGCCATCTGGCAGCTGAAAATATAACCAGACTAGCTTGCTCCAGGCTAAAATATAGCAAAATTTATGTCTTACTATTAAAATAAATTTTAATGAGTCTGTTATGTTTCTCAACTTTTTTAAAATCGTAGCTAGTAATCTGTTAACTTAGTAATTAACTAACGATCTCATTTTTGTCGCACAAAATTTAGGCTTTGTTCACACAGCTTTTCATGCCGAACACTTATCCGATATGTGACTTTCCACTTCAGAGATCTGCGCGGCGCAGTTTGGCTCCGTTACAGAAATCCGGTCGAAATCACCGTTCTTATGTGTGAACAGAGCCCTATTGATATGGTTGTCGTGCCAGCGCAAAAGCTATCCGTTTTATAGCCTACAAAAATGGCGAATTTTGTATTGCTAAGAATTTGGACGTTGAAACCAACAGTGAATTGGAGGCGAGTCAAAAAAGGATTCCAAGAGAGAGGTAGAATTGCTTTCTGCCGGCGATGATGGCGGCCGCGATCAATATACCTCTAAGTCGCGTTTTCTTAAAAAAAACAACAACAACACCGGTTCTGCAGGCTATCCGGTAATAGTGTGAACTTAGCCTTCAGCTCGCCAGAAGGCTTTCCTAGCTTTACGGATCTTTACGAAAAATATGTTAGAGCTTTTAGGAAAATAATCCTGAACTGACCAAGCCGCAAACTCGCGGCACCTCACGGCTTTCTAAACATAACCCAGGCCCCGGTTGTTTAAAAGTTGGATAGCGCTATCCACAGGATAAATCGCTACCCATTGGATAAGTATTAGGGAAACCAATAACGCTATTCAGCAATTTTTTGATTTTTTAGACTTTTACATATTTCGAGTAACAGCAATTTGCCGTCTCTTCTCTTTAAATTTATCCGGTGGATAGTGCTATCCATCTTTCGAACAACTGGGGCCAGGACATTAGGTGACCTTTCCCAAAAATCCAGTGGTTTCTTGACGTCTCCTTGTTAAAGGACAGCTGAACTCAATTTGTTTACATGCGACTGCAAGAGTTTGTTGTTATCAGAGAGAGAAGACGTTGTAGTGTTTGTTCCTTTGACTAAAGACGCCAAGTAGGAGGGAACAGAGCACCGTTTTAATAATTAAAATTACAATTCGATCTAAAATCAAGTAAATTAGTCCACTGGGACTCGACCTTAAAAACAGAGAAAATGTACAGAAAATTAGATAAAAACAACACTAAAAATGACCGTACACTTACTTTTTTTACCTTATTACAAAATAGTTCATCATTTTCATTTTCTTCTGGCTACAACCAGTTGCAAAAATGTTGAGACACTCTGCCGGAAATTAAACCAGACTTTTTTTGCTAAACATCACTCCCACTCACACATCTGTGAAGTCAAACAGACCCCCTCCCCCTCCCTCCCCCGTACTAAAAGAGTTGTTCCACCAAAATTTAAAGCATGTTCTCGCGACTTTGGGGAGGGGGGGGGGGAGGGGGGGTCACAAGCACTACTAGGACCCAGAGACGCCCTATAAGCTTAAATGAGGTACAGTGTCTCAAATATTTTTGCAACTGGTTGTAGCGATTATAATAAAGTAAATCAGTTAGCAACTTCATGGTCTGCTTTGATAAGTCTAACAATTAGAACCGTAAGGTTGCTAGGCAACTCAGTTTAAGTAAAGTAGTTTGGGCAAAAACAGATGCAGGTTACATTTCAAATTTTATACAGCGTGTAGGTGAACTTTCAATAGTTGAAAGGACTTTTCAGCAAAACAGTCTTGCTGAGCCAAAGATTGTGTTATCGATCGAAGTACCCCGTCAAGACGGTCTAACACAGAAGCTCTCAAAAGTGCTCTAAACTAGTGCTAATAAATCGGAGAATTGCACCCCTTAATCAGTATTTTCCGATTTAACACATATCGCGGCTCCCACAAGCCGATATCATAGACTTGGCCCAGTATTTTCCAAAGAAAATATGAGTCGGTTTAGATGTTCAAGTTAGTCTCTTTTGAAGCAGTTAACTGCGCCGTGAGGCGGAGAAACAAACAGAGTAGGATTTTTGCAAATAATTGATGACAAGTGCTCGTCTCACTCTACTGAGAACACTTAGAGAACAAATATACCGCCTCTGCCGTATTTATTCTGGTATATTTAAAGTTGTGAACTACAAATCAGTGCTGAGGGTTAAGGTTATTCTGCCGAAACACTTCAAAAACATCTTGCATTTTGTCCTGCATTGCTAGTGTAAGAGGAAAATAGAATTTTTATTATGAATGCCTCGCAATTAAAACACTTCATTCTTTTTTTCCCGTTATCCCTTCAAAATGAAAACGATGAATCTCAGTTGACAGAAAATTTTTATTCACGGTTTTAACTGCCTGAGTGGCAGATGCTCTAAACCTTGTGTTTTAGACGAGTGCGTGGGCCGACTGCAACGCAGGCTAGGTTTTAAGTGAACGGACGCTTCGCCTTAAGGCTTGGCTAAATCTATATTCTATAGTTTACGAGAAATCAACCCAGAGAGTCAATGGTTTTATATAGGTATCAGTGAGGGTTGACTTGTGTTTTATCGTCTTGGAGCAAATAACAGGATAGAATCCGGCTTCCCCATTCTTTGTTATCCACGCAATATTGTTTTCATACTGATAAATTTACGAAACTAAAATGACAGTTCTCAAGGAAAGACCCCCAGGTTTTCGGTTGTAACCATAACAAGAATGTTTCTTTGTTTTTGTGATAACTCAATATTACCATAATCAGAGATAATTTTACACGAAATAACCTAGTCATATAACTAAACGTATTATATATACAAACTGTTACATCTCTAAATTTCATCCAAAGAGCAAATTAATTTCGCAATTCAAATAACTTTTAATTGTTCTTTTTCTTCTTGGCTAATCAGGCACCTTTCGTGCCTTGCATGATTCGTACCAAAGAAACTAACTTGTTTTTTTCTCAGTTGCCATGCAGTTGTATTCCTTGGGATAGTTCTGTATACGCATTGCCTTTTAGAAAGATTTCGTGCTGCCAGTTTGTAATAAGCTGCGAAGCGAAACCTGCTCTTACTGACGACCAAAATGCTTGGGGCGGAGATCATTAAAGGCGAAGATTCTTTCACGCGAACTGTTCACTGAGAAGTGGGTGGAAATATTACAAAAAACTGTATATAACAGCATCCGTTGCCAAATAATTTCCTTAAAAGTGGATCTCTAGAGCATTCAAATGTTTTAAACATGAGATATATCAGTGGTAAATACTTTAATTTTAAGTGTGAGGGCTGTAGAGAGGAACCAGGAATTACAAGCATAGCTTATGAATTTTCCGAGCCTTTTCTGTTGATATTGCAGCGAATATCATTGAAGGGGTTTAAGGAGGAAAAAACTGCTTCAAGTTGGGGTTGAGCAATTTTTAATATCTCATCGTTAGAAGAGTCTAGATTTCTATACCAACGGCACTCCGTTCAGGTCTGTCTTGTTTTTGCCTTCATTCAAAACATAATCCCAGTGCGTGAGAGTACCCGATAGTTATGAAAAGGCTGCAGAGGGCGGGGATCGTAATCTTTTGTTTCAGTTGGACGTGCTTGGGTTATCCATCAAGGACATTTAGCTGCTGCCGCCACAGTTTATTTCACTACATTAACACACTCGTAGTTGCCTGCAACAGTCAATTACAAAGATATCAATAGACTTAATGCTGGGACCAATTAGCGAAAATCCGTCAACACGGCTAAAACGAATGCCTTAAAATTAGTAGACTTTCAATTTTGAATGTGATTTGTTGACCACCGAATTTTACAGTCGTTTGTATGACGGGGGACAAATTCGTGCCACCCGGCAATCTTACGTCTGTAAAAGTTCGCGACAGTGTGGAACAATATCTTTGCTCTATTTGCTCACTTTTAACGTATCAACTTTATACTTGGTAACTTTCCTAACTTTTGTGCGCTCTTTCCATCAGTGTAAATGGCTGTTCACTAACTGGTCGTTATCAAAACCTGAAAAATAACCGTGAAAGGGTAGTTTTAACTTTCGATACCCTGCTAGCAGAGTCGCTTCGATCTTTCCTAGATAGGTCGGGAAAGAGGAAGCGACTCTGCCGACATCTTCAAGTTCCTTTGATCTGCCGATCATCCAGCTTTTTGGATGAGTCAGACAAGTTTTATACTGGATAAACCGGTTTTATCTGTGCACTCGCGCATATTCTGTAATTTTGCTGACTCTTTCTGCGCCCACGCTCCATAGAAAAACAAATAGCTGCCGCTTCAATTTCGTGCGGGAATTTTGAGAAAATTATAGATTGAACGTTCAGTTTTAGAAAATTGGAAAATGTACCCAGATTCGAGATGGACTTTGTTTGGGATTCAAACATGTACTTAGCCGATTTTACTTCGTGAACGGATTCACAATCCAGTAAGTGTTACGCGAAGTTTTATTTTGGAAGGATAAACAAATGGGTTTTGAATAAAAATAATAATATGTAAGAAACAATATCTATGCTTATTCTTCTGTGTTTGCGATAACATTAATTTAAAATAAGATCATGAGGCTACAGAATTCATGTTGCATTTAAATGATCGATGCTTTTACAGCTGTTTGTGGATAACACCCGACTTGCGATGCCAAAAACGTCTTTGGATTTTGTGTTTTTCTACGACGTCAATCAAAATCTGAAGAAGCGGCGCTTTCTTCGCTTTCTCGCCTTTCTTACATCTTAGCAAACCTCGTAGGAAACAAAAGGTCGTCGTTCGTGATTTGTGATTGGTGGATTTCGATCCGTTTTGTGTGTTTCTGTGTTTCAAGGTTAGATGCTTTGTTTTGAAAAGCACCGTAAGTTTTACCTTAGCTCTAAGATGTTTTTTATCTTCTTTACACTGAAACATGGCAAGTTTAGATTTCAAAGGTGAAATTGTTCCTATAGAGCTTCCAAATCCAGAGGAAACACAGCTACGGAAGGGTGACAACGAACCGGTACGTTCCCGCTACATTTGTTGACAAACACAGTGGATGCTACGGTAACGGTTTGATTGACGTCGCAGAAAAATTTGAATTTGGAGCATGCTCAATATGAATTGTTGAGGATGTCGGCAGAGGTTCCTTCCTCTTCCCGACTTATCTAGGAAGATCGAAGGAGACTCTGTTCGCAGGGTAAACTTTCGACTGAGCTATTGAATAAAATCGCATGGAGCTATACCATTCAGATTAAACCTCATCTGCAGTACCTCCTCCTGATCCTAGCGCTATTTCCCTCTCCGCTATATCGGTAAAAAGCATGTAATGAAGCTTGAAGTTTCGATTCTGTGAATGAAATCCTACGTTGTTACCATTCGAGTAAAATCTGTTTAGCAGAACTTTCGTATATTGTGTCACACGGAATTTTTGCAGGTTCTAAATTTTGCGATTTTTGGGGATATTTTTTAATTAAAAACAGCAAATAAAGTTCCCGCCGGCGGAGACAAAACTTCCGCAAAAATTATACGATTTTTTGATGGTAGATATTGATTTTCAAATAGAAAGCGCCTTCAACCACACGCAACATGACATTTTTCGGATGTTGACTCCAAATAAACGTAAGAAGTTTTAATGCAGTTGAAAGTCGCAAATTAAAGTTAATTGCCACTGAACTGAAAGTCAAGACTCGACCAGATTCAAAACCAAAAAGTTGTTCCCAAAAAATCTAAAACCAGCTCGCCCATCCGCAAAGTGCTGACTCACACGGGAAGCCTAAGGAATATGGGTTTCTAACTCCCGCCAGAGTAAAGTACAGTGTTCAAGTCAGTGGATATTTTCGGTTGAATTTTGAGAGGACTCTTGAAATTGAAGAGGTTAAAAGTTTAAATGGGCACTTAAGTGGTTAAGTCAGCGTTGAGTGTTTTGGGTGCGATTATATGTTTTTACTGTCATAATGTTGCTCTGTTATTTTTTATGTTTGTTATCGGTACTAAAGTGGAACAAGAAAACATAACGAACTGACTCCGGAAATCAAGATATTGGTGAAATTTTGCTATTAAAATGAGTTGAGTCCATATCAGCTCAGAGTACAGTTAATTGAAGTTTTGTTGATGTTGGGAAATTTTATTGTTAAGCCGTTACTTGGCCTCAGATTTCAATGTCCGCTTTTCTGCAGAGGCCCGCGATTAGTATCAGTTCAAACATCGATTTGCCATAGATCAAAGATCGTGGCCTATTAGCTACAGTCGGACAATATCAGAGGTTGTATTGGATTGCTAAAATGGGAGGAAGTCGTCTAATAATGACAATTAACTTCGAACTAAACCTTGTTTCATCCGTGCATGTCGACAAAAAATGCTGACGCATTTGCAAACACTTGTCGCACTTCAAAATTTTTAAAAAGCAAGCTTACTAATTAGCCTCTAGAAAAACCGCACTATGATACAGACAGAACGGGAGTCTTGGAGGAAATCAAAGTCTGTTCAATACACGGCTAATGATGAACATGATTCAGTTTCAACTACTGAGTGGCTAAGAGGCGAAAAAAGAGACACTATCAGCTTAAAATCTCGCGCAGCTCTGTAGGGGGGTACGATATCAATTACTGTCAAATCCGTTAATCCGGACACTAAAGAGACCATTGAATAAAGTGTCCTTATTAAGCAGGTTGTGTTATTATAGTAAAAAACACCTTTTACAAGAGAAAAATACTAAAGAACTATATAAAAGAGGACATTAGCATCGTCAATAAACATCTCTAACCTTCACAAAGTCGTCATTCTGCGGACTAAATTAAATCCACAGAAACACTCGCTAGTTTATATATTACTTAATCAAAACCTTTCTCTGTTTAACTTATTTGATGCCAGAATAGTCTGAAATTGACGCCTACAAGATCCTATTCCATGTTTTAAACTGCACATTTGCATTAATTTTTTAGCCTGAATTTCATCCGATTACTTCGAGTCGTTATTACTCCCTCAGTAATGTTCGTTGTTGAGAGGAGAAAAAGACTGGAAGCAATCGGATGAATTTCAGGCTATTCATTATTCAGTTCAAAGAAAAGTACTTACATATATTCAAGGGCAGTTTCATCAACAAGAACTTCCCTGCTAAATATATATCTACGCTTGAAAAAGAGTGGTTCGGCTTTTTAAGCCATTATTGTTAACTTTATTTTAGAAAGCAATACAAGAATTAGTACTACTAATTTATTTCGCTTGAGGTAAAAAATTAGTATTTTAGTTGAGTTTAGCGCCACTGGAGAATGGTTAATAGCCATTCAAAAATTTCAACGATTTCTGTTGGCATATAAATAGAAAGTTGTTCAAATTAGACCTAGGGAGAAGATCTAAATAAAGTTTGTTTAGAGGAGATATTTGATCTTAATGAAATAATATCAGATGATAAATTAAGCCGATTTAAGATCGACGTCACACTTTGTAACAAATTAAGATTTTCAAGACGTGAATTAACGCATGACCAGACTCACTTAATAACACCCAGTGAGTTTTGCGCATTTTGCTCAGAAACCCCAAATATTTTACTAAACTCACGTCGTTGTTTTTTGTTGTAAAAATGTAATCAAATAGCAGTCAAAGTCAAATTGTAGGGTAAGAAGATTTAAAATAAATAAATACACTTTGCAAACTAGTCAGTTTTGAGTTCAATGCGTTATCCTTTGCTCAGTTAAAAAAAACGTTTGCGAATGATAGCTTTAATGCAACGGTATTTTTTGCACCTTTCGTGGCTGTAAGTGATTTAAGTGGATCCCACCATAGGCTATTGATGACACTCACTAGAAGAACCCCATTGGAACCGGCCAAATGCTCTTCTTTAAAAGGGTGTCCGATTTATGGAGATTCACACAAAAGACCAAAGTTCGGACAAGGACGGACTCTGTATCCGTTTATAGAAGGCGTCCGTTCAATAAAGACATCTATTAGAAGAGAGCTGTCGGTAGTTATAAGCTGCGCAAAAGTCTTTGTTTTACGAAACACAGATTTTCTCTGTGTGTGTGTACGCGCGACCTTGAACTAACGAAATACGCTGGAGTTTCTTGAACTTTCAGAGGTTCCTGTCATGCGCAGACAGTCGTATAAGTCGTATTAAAGTGGGACTCCGAGAGCAAGTTCTACTTTTTTTGTAACTAGCAAAACCTGACAATTTATCTTTTTTAATTGCCTGTCGAGGAGAAAATTGGCAAGCTTTCAACTTTTCATGCGTAGGGTTTCACTTACAACGAAAACTAGTCGTGACAAGGGAGCTCCTTTCTCGCGAAATAGAGGCTTTAACTGCAGAGCTAAAATCCTTAGTGAGCTATACAAAGTTCAGTGCTTCAAAGTGCTTACCAAAAGCTGTGCCGGAATCTTATAATTCCTACCTTAAAAGGCTATTAAGACTCTATTAAGCCTTTCAAAATCGAAAAAAGGGATTTTTACTGATGCAAAGCTTGTGAAGCAAAATTCACCGATATTTATTTAACCTTTAAGAATTTCGTGCGAAAGAAAAGTCTCATTCGTAGTGACACTTTCTAAATTCTAGTTTCAATATATCTAAACAGAAATGTCCGGTAGAAAGCAGTATTTTTTAATGACTGGAGACATTTACATGGAATGAGCAATATTTTATGCAATCTCTCAAGTGAGAGAATGCTCAGTGAAACGCACTTAAGTTATTTTTTTCAATCAAAGCACTGGCTCTGTGTTCGACTGCCTGGTAAATTTTGATTCAAGTGCTTTTATTTGTTGTGATCAGCCATTTATTGCTTTAAATTTTGTGTGTTTTCTATGTTGCCGTGCATAAGAGTGATTTTTGTCGCACGCCGCAGCGAATATCGCTGATTTATGACAAGTCTGAAATGGTTGGGAAGGTCAAAGACGAAAATTAGCCAATTGGAACGCTTACTTTAAAGGTCCGATATATTTGATTCAGGAACAACTCTAGATAATGTCTCGTGCATCATGTTACGCAACTTTTTCTCGTGATCGACACTTCTTAATTGCGCGATAAAGCCTAAGCTTACTCTGGTTTTACTTGAAGTAAAGCTAATTCAAAGTATTTTTCATGAAGAGCCCGTCATGCTTCGCTAAAAGGAAACCTCCAGAACGATGTTTGAGTGCAAGACTTTTATGCCGGCAGTCGGTATCTCTGTTCTCAAGCGCACTTGAACTGAAAGTCTTTTAGCGAAAAATGCACTTAAGGAGTGAAGCTGTTTTTAAAAATGTTTATCATCCGTAGCTGAGAGGCAAAATATCACTCGTTTACGCACTCTTGTAATTCAGTACTCAAATATCTCGTCTATTTTTGTAGGCCCACATTTAAAGCTAGACGTCACTTGAAATCAAGATTTAAGAGTTAGACTCTTTTAAGTATCTAAACAAACAACGACTGATACATTCTGAGCGGTGTGTTGAGTGAACCAGTCAAGAATCAAGATCGTTTAACTTAAGGGGATCGAGGGAAAACTGAACACACAAGTAAGCATTTACTCAGTCATAGTATGCGTTACATTGTAAAAACAAAAGACACCACGTCAAGTCTGGTGCTTCGATTTGTTAAATTCTTGTAACTATTTACACGATGTGGTAGTTCAGTTTGTTGTTGCAATCTGAAACATTTACAACCTATATCCCTGCAACATGTGAAGATCGTAGTTGAAGTGTAATGGCAATTTTGCTAGTGATTGTAAAGGGAATTTTATGCTTGAATTCTGGTTGCCAAATAGCCAGATCGTTTAAAAGCATTATGTTTCCGGTCTCCCTATCAAGTCAACTCGACGAAGTGTAAGCTCAGACACCATACATACTGACTAAGACTTCCATACTTGCCTAAGTTCACATCGACAGTCCGGCAATACGTTTCAGGTCAACTGACGTTGTACTATTGTTGAATTATTTCGCTCCCATGTTGGCCAACGCTGGCCCCGGACTGCCATATGGTATTTCTATTGGTCGAACGGTAGGGTACTATTGACTGCAGTTTAACGCTATAATTGCAACATTGTAGGCTAAAAAATGTTTTGTCAGGACATCTACCTTGCCTTCTAGTTGCGGTGAAGCCGAAGCCAAATTGTCACTAGATATCCGTCGCTTTTCGATAGCTGTATAAAACGAAACTTAATATTTAAGCGGCGTCGGCCGCTGTGGATCGGAACATTCTGGTTACCGCAATTTGTAGCACTTATGTTTTGATGGATCAATACTGCTTTCTGTTGTAAACATTCCAGCATTTCAAGGTTATGATGGGCTTCCCTTGGAACCAACTGTTTATCTGCGTCGTCAGTGGGCGGGGCGGGGCAGGGGAGGGATTTCTTGCATTCTTTATCGGTGAGAAAGTACGCTCCTGGAATCCTTATTTTGTTGGGAAAGGGGGTTTTGGCAGAGTTTAACCAACAAAAGATTGTTGCACGCTCATAAAATGAAAGACCATCTAGTTCGCATGCTCTGTAGAGTCTCAAGAGAAGTTGGATTCAATAAATTATAAGCCACACAAGAAAAGACTCATCGCTGCCATCCAAGACTTTCCATGTTTCTCGGCTGACAGCACGTGATCTCCACGAAAAATGAAGCCGAGTACTGTTTTTAAAAACAGCGAAGCCTGAGAATAGAGTGGAGGCTCTCTCACCAGTACCAGACCTCTTGTTACTAGAAAAGACTGCAAGAAGTCGTCTGTTCAAGTAGAGTTTTCTAGATGATGCAAGGTGACGATGCATAGTCATTAAGTGTAAAGTTCATTGCTTGAAACTCGCCTCATTTTGCCGAGTAGGACAAGTAGTACTCGAGGCTCAAAAACATACAAACTGAAGGTCTTCCAAGATAAAATTATGACAAAATTATACCCCGAGAATTACACGTCAAAACGGCAGCCATTGACTATAACCAGTTCATGCTACCTCAAAATCTCTAAACAACGCCTTAAAAAGCAACTGCAAAAGCTTCTCTTGCACTGGGATCGAAAATATTTAAGCAATTCTGTGTGTTCATTTACCACGCGTTCTTTTGAGTTTGAAATGGATCGGCGGAATAAAACCCAAACCTAGGGCAAATCTTTGCCAGAATTTGTGAGTAGACATCAACTAAACAAAAGCAAGGGACGAAAAGGCAATGTAGGCTGATTCAGCGCTTCTTACTGCGAAAATCGGCACCCGGGATCCGCCTGACTCGAAGGCTCGATGCAAATGATTTCAACGCAGCTCCATTCGATAATTCGCCCTATGATACCTTGTGGGTTGTGTCCAACCTCCTCTGCCTCATCCCTGTGCATTGTAGGACACCTCGTTCTGATGTGAATGCTTTCCTTGATCAATCTTTGGGAGGAATAAGACGACTGCGAGGCGTCCAGAAAGTCAACAGTAAAACGATGTTGTTGTTGTTTTTTTGGGGGGCTGGGGCGATATTTAAAGAACTATCTTAATTTATTTGACCTTTCCTAGTCCTTTTTTTAGCATTGGTTTGTTAGATCAGAGAATAATAAACAATTATTACATTCGGTTTTTGTGATATCCTAAATAATCAAGGTCGAGGTAAATGTTATCCGCCGAGCCGAGGGCCGAGGCTGATAACACTTGCCGAGACCTTGATTATTTAGGATATCACAAAAACCGAATGTAATAATTGTTTTATTATACATTGTTTTGAAGAAAATAACGACAAAAACACCGTCGCAAGGAACCTGAAATGATATTGTTATTGTAAATCATGCATTGCGCGCGCAACTTACCGTATTAGTCAGTTATCTGCTAGCAGATAACTAACTTATCTGTAGGTTGCGTTGATTTCCAAAATTAGCTGTAGGCTGTTGGCCAAGGAGAAGACAGATAGTGAGTACAATGTATAATAATTAAAATTATGTTTTATTTCCCTTCCTCAGATTTTATCCAACCATGAAACCAAGACGGTCCGCTCTCGTCTTAATTTTCATTACGCTTGTACTGTTAGAAACCAGCAAAGCTAAGCCTAGAGGGAAAGGCAAAGGCTTCGGTTATCTAACCTTCTCAGAACAAGACCAGCTATCTTTGCCGTGTAAGGCGGAAGAATTTGATCAAACCATTCAGGAAAAGGGCTGCGAAGCCAAAGTCATTCAGAACAAGATTTGCATTGGGCAATGCTTCTCATATTATGCTCCCGGTACCCGCCCAAGAAAGGATTTGACCGATAAGAGGGTTAAGTACTGTGATACTTGTAAACCTTCACTGAGGAGCTGGACCAAAGTCAGCTTGAATTGTCCTGGTGCAAAACATCCCCATGTTGACAAACTGGTGGAGGTGATCTACGATTGCACGTGTCAAAAGTGTGTCAGAGAATCAAAATCAAAGCATAGGAAAAACCGTAAAAAACGTTAAGTCAGACCTTGTGCTTTGACTGATGGAGTAACAAAAGTAATTCGCATTGCTTTCATTTTCATTATTGACTTAAAAACAAGTTTTACATTACCTACTTGTCCTCCTTGTAATTACGTTTGACATTTGGGTCGGGAAGGGGATTAGGTGGGCCGGGGGCATACTGTTAACAAATACGTCTTACGTTGGGGGCTTAGCCCCGAGGACCAAACCCTTCCCTTGTAAATTAAAATAATTCTTAAAGAACCGGCAATTCCTTTCATACACTTTCCAATGAGTACGTAACCTATTTTTCACACGTTAACAGACAATACAAGGACTTACCGACTAAGCTTTTACTTAAGTAACCAATCGATTGGATGACGGAATCAGCCGTTAGGTGTGTTTGTTCAACATTTTTGAAATTCGTGTGTTAAATATCTTATTTAAAAAAAGTTTTTTATCCCCATTCTTTATTCTTCATCTCATAAAATCCCTTCTCTTTGATATGTCTACGGCCTTAAAAAGGTAACCGTTGTGAGCGGAGCCCACCGATAAAGTTACCCCTGGGGTATAATTAAAAGGACTTCTGTGACTCTCCCGCTAGGCTTAAAGGAAACGATTGCAACGCAGGCTACTGTATATAGAAAGTATAGAGCTTATTAAGTAACGATTATGAAAATTTTGACGCAGTGTCTTCCCTTCTTAGTTGCTCTAGTTTTTAGTTCTGGGGTAACTTATACTTTCAATGAACTTTATGGTAAGAAGGTCCCTAATAGGGTTGTTCAATCCCGTCTTTCCGAACCAAATTTTCGTGCAATCGCGTTATCCCGATGATTATTTTTGATGTCCCGGCTCACATACATACTTTGAACCCCGAATCCCGACCCGATTTTGCTTTCAAATCACGAATTTCGAATTCCAAGTGAGAGAAATCCCGGATCCCGATAACCTCTATTGTGGACCACTGGTAAAGCGCATTGAAAGTACAAGAATTCATACCTGGGGGGAATTCTCATATGAAAGGAGCGGGTATGCTCGTCGGAAATTTTGAACTAACCCCCTAAAGGAGACCAATCTGGGCGTGGCCCAACCTGTTTTTAACCCCTAAAAGAGACCATTTTAAACTTTGATTACATGAATAGAGTAAATAAAACGAGTTGAAAAAAATTATATTTTTGTATATTCCTTCGCGTGCATCCCTAAAAGAGGCCTTTACGGCTAAATATAGAGGCGTTTTTCCCAGAACACCCCAAGTGAGACCAAAATCCGAAATTTACACCCCTAAGCCAGACGACGAGCATCCCCGCCCCTTTCATATGGGAGTCCCCCTCGGGAATTCATATTCATGTATCACTTAACATAACTGATGTTTATTTTTATTGGTGAGAACACCAACTACACAGACAGGTTGTATATATGCTATGTCCTCTAGTTATACAGCATTGAAACTTTATCAATACTCATGTTTTGGAATGAAATAAATTAGCATAATTAGCTATAATTAGTTTCAATGGCAACAGCGGGCTGTCCATTCAATGAGTAAAACAATTTCTTCCTAGACATGACAAATGTTAGAGGCTTTGCTTTTATAATAATGTTTTCTCTTTAGAATTATTTATATGCAGCTTAAGTAATGATCCAGGTAAGAAGGAAAGCAATTTCTATTGTTGTGGCGCAATACGCTTTCCTCACATAGAAATGTTTTCATTTTTACGCAGAGAGTGCATAAATCTACAAAAAGGCTGTTTACGAAAGAAAATGTATTTAAACTCCACTTTTAAAGGGTGTATTTTTGTGTTAAAACATTTCGACCAATCACAAGAGTTGCAAACAATGGCCAAGAAATGTTCACAATTTTACATGATCCGCACATACGATTTCTGTGTTACTTAGACTCAGACGAGATTTTGTTATAAGGAAGTTGGATAGAAAAGAAAGGATTGATGTACATGCTGCTTTGCGAAGATTTCGTAAAATTTGATGTTTAAACCAATCAGAACCTTAGTAGAGACAATAGTAAAGTTAGCACCTTTTTGCATTCCGACGTGTTCACTGCGTTTTGGTCCTTTCCTTCTTATCTGGACCATTACTTAATAAAGGTCATATAACTATATCTCATATCATAATTTTTCCGAAAAAATTTAACATCAACAAGCACTGCACTGTTGCAGGGACGGTACAGCACGTATTTGGCGACGGCGTATATTCTAGTATCGGCGGTAACGGTTGGTGTTTCAGTTTCAACCATAGTGATTGATAGTCCCAAGTGTACATTGCCTTTCCTCAAATCTCGTGCCACGCCCTTCTTTCCAGGAAGAATTTCTCGACTACGCGGAGCTAGACGGGTTGCTACTTGGGTACATATTGTTTCTTTTAACTGTGGCCGGATTTTTTCGCTAGTTTCTCAGCCGTTTTTGCATCCATCGAACAGACAGGACAGAAGCGGTGAAAAATTCTTTGGCTAACGAGGACGACTTATCTGCAGACCTGCCGAGCCCTGATAAAGGAAAATCTGGAGACTCATGAAAAAAAAATCGGGAGATTCTACAAAAAGTAGTGAGATTCTGTATTTTTTTCCCGATCAATATTAAACGGACTGACTTTTCCCATTGGATTAATTAACTGTTTATGCCAACTCCTATGTTCTGCAGCATATTCGTTTGCTGTCCTTAAGTTTGCAGGTAATGTCAATTGATTACTTATTTTGAGGCCGTAGGTCTTTTATAGATCCGATATGCTGTTCATTTTTTTGTGGTTTTGCCCAATTTTCTACGTCCATCCTATACTTTCTTTGCAAGACATCAACACGACACTTAGACTCCTGCCCTCTCGCAGACACGTGATATGGTTTGATTCTGTGAGTGCTGGGGTTCAATAAAAAGTGAGCGGGTAATTTTCAGCAGAGCTTCTCTGTGTAATAAGTCGCTTTGACGGGCCACAGTAATGGCGAAACAGCTGTCTACGGCTTCTAACCCAGTTCTGTTTTGGGTTATTTCGGTGTCCTGTTGATGCCCGATCTTTTAAAGTTAATTTTCATGTAGTTGTTGTGCATTCGAGTTCGAAGTACTACTATACATTACAAACTGAATCAGGCCAAGTGCTTTACACAACTGCTTCATTACAACTAAATCAACTATTCATATGTACAGAAGTTGCGGTTCCACTAACCCCTTTGCCCAAAGGAAAGTAGGATTTTACCCAAGGGAAATCAGTGTTTGTGTGTAACCTCTCTTCCCACAGTGGAACTGCCCTTGGGAAATCACTATGGATACTTCAAAGAAAACAAAAGAATTACCCATGACATTCCGAGAACCAAGTAGAAGGGTTTACCGTATTCATTCGATTAACCGCCCTGGGCGCTTATCAAATTTTTGGACCTCGAGAGTGGGCGCTTAGTCGAGGTGGGCGCTTATTAAGTTTTCACCATTTTCAGCAAGTGTAGTATGTTTATTTTGCAACAAAACAATAAATGGTAATAACGAAACGCGAAGATGTAACAAAGCAAGGTTTCTGTAAACTACCCCTGCTCTGAAGAAAGCTCCGTCTTCGGGAAGTCTCTTTATATTAGTACTTACCGTATTCAATTTCAATCTCATTGTCACCCAAGTGAGTAGGTTGGGGGTGGGCGCTTATTCGAGGCTGGGCGTTTATTAACTGACTTTATGTTTTTCACATTCCACTCCCCGTGTTGGGCTATTTTTCGTAGAAAAAGGAAACCTAAAATTTTCGGATTCAAAAATGTAACAGAGAGAGGGAAGTAGAAAAATTCTCACTTTCGTGAACCCTTGTAATTTCGAAAAGAGTCAAGTTCCCCTGCAGAAATTGAGACCAAGAAATTTCCCAGAAAAAAAAGATATTTTCTCTCGGTATAGTTCTGGCCCTGAGGAAGACTAATTTTGTTAGCCGAAATATTAGCCTATAATAAATCAGCCCTTTGCCGTAGTGCCAGCCCTGCATTCAGTTTAGTTTTATTATACACTTTAAGTGACGTCTGGCTACAGCATCTCTTCCCATCTCTTTAATTAGAGATCCGGCAAGAGGAACCAGTCAGTTATATTTACGCGTTCCGTGGACATCTGCATTCAAACAGTTTTTCCTATTTTTTTTTTAAAAAATAATTACTGGTTATCTAATGATTATCGCATTCCGCGGATAACAATAGTACAGAAACACTACGGTAGTACGATCAGCTTTGCAGAATTTAATTCAGTCTACTTTGTATATTTTCAAGTTTGCTGATCAGGTATTCTCCAGATCCTACGTTCTTGAACTTCATTAAAGATCATTTGTTAGTCTTTCAGTTTCTTCTTTCAAATCCGAAGCAAGCGCTCTTTGACTGCATTTCTAGTACAGCAATAATCTCTAACACCCCCCTCCGAGTTTGAATGTGTTTTGGTTCAGCATTCCCTAAGTCAATCTTTTCATCGGAAACTGTTTCCGCATGGTCCTTTTAGTTTCACAGAGATCCTGTTTCTGTGAAACTCACAAAACCGTAGACTACGAGTACAGTCGACTCTCTCTTAACGGACACCTCTATAAGACGGACACCTAGAGTTGGTCCCTGCCTTTCTTTACTCCTTTTATTTGACTCTCTATAAGACGGACATCTCTCTTAGTGCCGGTCCCAAAGGTGTCTGTCTTAGAGAGAGTTGACTGTAGTCCCCCATTTTTCCTCAGGGATAGTAGAGCGAGCGAAACGCAAGCGCGCGTGAAAATCACCCCACGCGAGAAAAGGCGACAAACGGCGGGGAGAGAGAAAAATGATCATTTTTTCTCTCCCCGCCGTGTGTCGTCTTTTCTCAGGTGGGGTGATTTTCACGCGCGCTTGCGTTTCGCTCGCTCTACTATCCCTAAGGAAAGGTGGGGGACTACTCGTAGTCTAACAAAACCGTGGACACCAGAAATATTTATGGAATTTTATTGTTTTGCGAGAAATAAGCCAATAAGGCGCGAGATAGCTAAACCGCAAACAGCAACGGCAATTATTTCAAGGTTTGTGGTTTTGAAGTTTGCTCGCGTGTCCTGAACTTTATTAGTCTCGCTTGCGTAAGGGTAGTTCCTTATATAGGCTATATAGGTATGTGCCGCGCTAAAGGGTATGTTTTTTTAGCCGTTTCGGTCTGAAATAGGGTCCCAATTTCGACCATTTTGCGGGTCTCAAATAGATTGTATGATTTGTGCACTGTAGTCTTGAATTGGGTATGATTTTTAGAATAACTAGCTACTTCTTCATCATTTGGCGATAAGACCATTTCCATTTTAATGTTTATTTACTTATCAATGTAAAGCCGGCGGGGGGGTGTGAGGGGGGAGGTAGGGAATGGGGTGGGGATTTGACATTTTTCAAAAATTTGCCGTCAAATTCCCTGCCCACGGGCAAATCATTCCAGTCAAATGCAACCAAATTTTCCCACCCCGGGCTGCACATTGCTATCAAATATCGCAAGGCCGAAACCAAGAAAGGCACAATGAAAATATCTCCAAATAAAACTCTGCAATCTTTATTTATAAACGTTGCTGCATCACCAAAGATACATGTTCCTGTTACAGCTGCAATTGTACGTTTTAACCATAATCCGTGTTACACTGCGTAGAATACAGAAACCTTTCAGGAGAAGTCCACATTTTGTAAGTTTAAATATGCCATTCTTAGTAAAGGGTACAAAGAAAGTCAGTTTTACAAGCTTTATACAGTGATTGTAGCGAATGAGCCATACACACTGATCAATTGTACTTTCAAGAATCGACTTGGTTTCTCTTTACTATACTTCCGTTTACTTTGATACCACAGTATCTTAATAAGAGGTTCAATTGATCAAAAACACGCTAAAACAAACGAAATTTGAAGACAAAACAGTGAAATCCACTCAGTTTTCACTTGTTCTCGTTGGCCTCTATGATTTCCAGATCCGCAGACCGTACGGCGCATGCGTGAAGCGTGGAAGCGGGAAACATTTCTTCGGTCTCAGTCTTTTTTGTCCGAGTCGGCAGTCAAATATCTCCACGTTGGGCGAAGAAAGATTCAAATATCCCCTCCCCTGGGAGAACAAGATCAGTGAAACAAAGGGCCAACAAAGACAATCAAATCCCCACCACATGCCCTGCCCCCCCGCCGGCATGACATTGATAGGTGCATTACGCCAACTACCGTGTACGTGCCGTAACAGCTTGTCACACGCGCCGGGCTCCAGGGCTTCAGGTCTGAAATAGGGTATCAAATTTTTGATCAGGTCTGAAATAGGGTAAGGAAAATCACAGATTTTGGTCTGAAATAGGGTAAGGGTTTCAAGAGGCGTGCTGCACGCCCCCTCCCAATTTTTTTGGAAGAACCTCCCGGAATTTTTGGTTGTAAATTTAGGACACAAAAGGCAGGTCATTGTGTCAGGCGTTCCTTGCAGAGACTGTGGAAACTAAGACTAAGAATCGTTGCGTGATCGGCGCCACGCATGTTTTGCGAACAAAGCTTAGGAAAGATTAGCAAAATTGCGATGGTCGGGTGATGTAAACTTTCACTGTATGGAAATGAGTCTTAATTGTGATAAGCAAGCGATTTATTTTCGGCGATGATTGAAATGACGTGCCATGTAAATCACTTTTTCGATATCTGGCAATGATGTAGTTTCTCTGGAATCGAGGCCCTTGAACGTGTTGAATGTTCGTGTATTTATTTTTGGTCGTCGCTAACACGCCTACTAATTCAATTCAGAAACAAATAAAAAGTACCGACGTCGATTAAGTAGGAAGTAAAAAACCTCTAGCGAGTAAAACATGTTTCTTGTAGAATTAATCGCCTCCTCATCTCTCGATCTAATCTCCAAGCAGGCGAGACTAACTACCGCTGTAAGCGCGTTCTTGTTGTCAGGGGCACCCAACGACAATTTTCGGAAAAATATCTGTTCGGAAGACGATTTGAGATCTAGAATTTTCGGAACATTTGTTGTAAAATTTCTTGCTTGCCTGCCTCTCCTAGGATTCTCGAACATCTAAAAAATGGTATAATTGCCTATTTTTAAGGGATTTTTACCCTAAAAAGGTCACCTAGAACTTTCAGGAGCCTTTTTTCTGGCTGAAATTTTCGAAAAGTTAAGTTTTGATCACTATAATTTTCGGATCACTAGACTTTCAGCTAGGAAATCCGAACAGATGAAAGATTTTTAGGGGATAAAAATATGCCTATATCTACCGTTTAAATACTAAAATATGTTTAACAATTCTATGTTTAAGTGGTTTTGAACTATATTCTCGTTGGGTGCCCCTGTTGTTGTGATTAGCCAGTACAGAATCAACATTCCTGAAATTTTTCAGGTGTTCACGGTTTTCTGAGTTTGACTGTAATTCTGCCTTTTCTTTTATTTGTTATTTTATTCCTACGTTACTCTCTGATCAATGTAGTATAAAAAAACCGAACTGCAGTCCGGAGTCCGCAGTCACCGTCCATGTTTTAGGGAATCGCGGGGAACGGTTACCGGGAGATTCCCGCATATTTTTCGCGACATGTCCATCCTGGTAAGCCTGTGCTTTCAAACAGTCCCACAAGTTCTTGCGCCCCAAGAGAAGCACGTGATGTTTCTTGACCACTAGTAATGAGCAATGGCTATTGCACCATCTAAAAGCGGGATTTTAAGTGAAATTTATGTCCTGATTTTGACGCCGCAGAGCACGATTGTTTCATTCGTTGTCGTTAAAAAATGATTGGTGAAAACTACGACAATGCTACTGATCTTCAGCCAAAACATCACCTCTGCGTCATTAGTGGGATTGCAAAAGCTGATAGCAGTGGTAGTGTGATTTATGGTATGAATTTGAGCAAAGACAGAGAAGATGAACGCATCGAAGGCCAACCGTTTCTACTCCACCAGGAGAACGGCCGATACATTTGGCCTAACGAAAGAATTGCCGCTGAAAAACTTAAGCAGAGATCTATTGTGAAGTATCAGGTGTTCGGAGATATTTTTACATATGTTGAACGTACTAAACGGTCTATGGTAAGTTTGATTCCACTATGATTCATCTGTCAAAATATCTGGGGTCATCCTCGATGAAAAAACCTGTGAAGTTTTCCTAAATTGTTGGATGACACAAAGTAAAAAGGGGTGCAAAAAATATAAATGATATTCCTTGGCTCTAGTGTGTTGACTTCTCACTGGCTTCTTTGTATTACTTGTTTTACATCTTTTGTGAGTTTCACAGATGTTTACTCCGAGTATGTATCGAAAGGTGAGAAAAATGATGCGAACGTTTTCCCGACCCCCCCAATCACCCCCGCGCGCTCTTGTGGAAATTCCCACCCCGAGCCAAGCATGGATAATAGATCCATCGGCCAAGGTAGGGATTTCACTTTGACTTTAACTGATAAGTGCAGTACAGTTCAACCTCTCTACAACGGTCATGTTGAGGACAAAAGAGTGGCCATTAGCAGAGGTTCGACTGCATTGCTTTAATATTTCTTACCATATATCTGATATATAAGTTCCAACTGAGGTGATCGAGAGAGCATGCCTGTCTCTCCTCTCTCCCCTTCCCTCATTTATATTTTTTGCACCCCTTTTTACTTTGTGCCATCCAAACTATTTGAACACCTGGAACAGGCTAATACGTTTGTTACAACTTTTACTTCAAAGTTAATTGTAAAGGAAATTTTAATATGAATGTTATTGATTGGGGACTACATGTATGAAAAAAACGTAGCTCAAAAATCTGGGATTTTTCAACATGTTAAGGACTTTATTACTCAATGTTTCTATCTTTATTTTTTACAGAAATTAATGCAAATTCAAATGGCACTGGATTATGGTGAGAATGTGTTTAAAAGCATAAAAGAAGTGCATCCTGATGTCTGTTTAGGCAAACTAAAAGGAATGTACCTGGAAAGAAAACCTGAAAATGCTAAGCCTTTTCTGGTCAGCCTAAAGTCGGGGTTTATAAAGAATGAACGGATTTATTTTCGGACAAAAGGAGATGACCATCTTATAGATTTGAAGCTCAATTGTCGAGAGAACCTAACATTATCCACAGCACGTGTTGATCTTCAAATAAGGAAGTTACAGGACGATGGTGATGTGGGAGATCTCGCGTTGATAAAATTTGGAACAACGGATGTCTCTCTGAGGCAGCCTATCTACCCTGCTGTGTGCGAGGCCTTGATTTTAAGTAAGTTTTTCATCTTGTTTATTGTATACTGCACTGATCGTATTTTGTTTTAGTAATAATTCTTAATTACCACCCCAAGGGTGGTGAAAAGTAAGTTTTAGACTTTCAGGAGTTTCAATAAGCAATGACGACTGATGAAATGTGTCAGTTATTTTGCTCAGCGAAGTCAGCTACCCCGAAAGAAGAGGCAACTAGTGCCTACAATGTCGTAAACAAAAAACATGTCATAAAATCTTAATAAAAACGTAAAGGCCCACTGGTTTTGATTTATGCTTTAGTTGTGCAAATGCTGTATTTCAGTCAATTCTTCACACCTCTCTATGGAGGTTTACACAGAATTTGCTCTCACTCAAATGTACGTTTGTTCATTGTAAGTTGTGTGGCTGATAAATAATATTGGAACCTGAATGAAAGTTACATTTTCTTAAATGAACAAGATGCCCAAAGTCGTTCCCATAGGATGCATTGGTCTATGGAAGCATAATGGCGTTCTATCTGAATTTGGAAAAATTAGTGAAATTGGAAAGATGTTTCATGTTATGAGTATCAATGAGTAGGTTACCTGTGTGGGTTGGTTTAATGTGCTTATGACTGAATTTATAGTTGTCAGTGGTCACAAGGATGGAGTTTACCTTGTTCTGATCTATCGCCATGTAGTTATTTTCGTTGCGTGATTTGGATAAGAAAAAGAAGCCAGTGATTTTTGCATCAAAACAAGGCTTACCCGTGTACCTTAAATTGGAATGTTCATGGAAACAAGTAATTAATGGAGAACATAATGCTTTTATTAACCTAACAGGAACTTAATATGTATAAAGATACGTCATGTCTTGGTAGTAAGTCACCACAGGTAACTTTTTCAAAGAGAAATAAACATTGCAGTTTTAGGTTAATGGAACAAAACAAAACATCCGCTTGCTCTATCCAAGGTTACAAAGTTCGATGAAGTTTGATAATCCAAGATGAAAGTTTAATATTCCAAGACGTTCTTGATCCGGTTAAAAATTAATTGCAATGTGTTTCCAAGGTCTCAAAGTTAACACAGTTTGTATGTGTAATCAAATGGTGACGAGTGAAATTATTGGGATTTGGACAAAATGCAAGTGAAATTATTCCCTAATTTCACGAGTATACCATTTGATTACCTATTAATATCATGGGTGACGAATTACATTAGCAATCTTGGATTTTTGAAATGTTTATCCTGGATTGTATCGATCAAGAACTTCACTCTCTCAAATGTTTAGACCTTAAATTTGGCTTATAAAGTTCAGAATTTTTCAGACTTTTTCGGCAAAATACCTGTAAGAATCCTTCTTGATGTTCTCTTGTGTGTTCAGGTTTTCTAAACCATCTTTTTGTGCCCTGACATCTTCATTCACGGCATTTTAAAACTTTGTCGCCATCTTGACACTGAGACGTACGGAAGGGTTGCCATGGCAATTTTGTAATTTCACATGTGAAATTACAAATTAACGCTGAAATTTCGCGCCAAAAATAAGGAGTAATTCATCACCTATGATATTACAGTGGTTATCCATGATTCCAAGGTACGGTATAACAAATTCTCTAAGGTCCAGATCCGTGTCCCATCCAGAAGTCTAATCCATGTCAAAAGCAAGTCGTCAAACGACGAAGACAATATTTTTGCAATTTCACCGCCAATCGTCAAGGGTACGAGTTGAAATTTATGCGATTTAACCTCCCATCATCAAGGTGTTTTCAATAAGAAAAGAAAAAACTGAACTCTAGCTCTGCTCAGCCAAAAATGGCAAACTCCGACTAGAAAAATCTATCCGAAATCACGTCCCTCCAACCAGACGCTACTAAAACCTTTAGACTTTAGAAATTTAGACCTAAACAAAAAAGAATCATGAAGGGAAAAAACCCAAAATAAAAAAATAGTAATTCGGCCTAGGTCGCCTCCCTTGACTTGCCAGTATTCCGAAGGATTTTACTGGTTAACAAACCATCCTAAACCCCGAGTGGGAAAACTGACAAACGACAAATTTGACAAGGATGTTCTCAAACGTTCTTCAGAGGAAGCAAATCGATTAAAAATCGATAAAGATTTTGTACAATCCCACTGGTCGCCTTGGAAGAAGAAATAATCGTTAAAGATTTTACGAAATCCTGTTGGCTGGCTTTGCAATTTGTTTGTACAATGAAAAACAAACCAAACCGGATTTTTACCGTGGTGTGCCACAGGCATGCCACGGAAAAATGCACACTTTTGTACTCAATTTAGTCCCCAGAACGTTGGAAATCGCATTTTAGGGCTTTGAAATTTCAAAATTTTCTGAGGGAGCATGCCCCCAGACCCCCCTTGAGGCACAGGTTTACTGGCCTCTTGTCAATACAGTCGGGTACTCTATTCAAACCTGCTGGCTACTTCAGTTATTATTGAAACCCCTGGACTTTTTTTTCTAACTATATAAGGTAAACACTCAGGGAAACCATGACACCGTATACTGCTTGTGATCTTGTCGGTTTTACAGTGATGGATTTTTTATCCAACTGTATGAAAGTACTGCTATGGCTTTAGCTTGCTCTTTTGTTTTTTTCCTTTCAAAGTTTATATGGTCATAAAAGGTGAAATCTGACATGAGCTACCTTAACCTTTCAAATGCGTTTGGCAGTTTTGATACTTTTTACAACCCTTAATTTACAAGCTCTAAATCTCTGCAAAACAGCTTGCTTATTATTAAACAAATTACAGCTGTAGCTTGTAAAAGGCACAAAGATATTTTTCTCACACTTTTTCTCATAGTTACATCTGCCTAATAACAGGCTTTAAGAATTAATTAATAAAAAAGCTTCACCTTCCTTGCAAGTCCTAACTAGGGCACATTACTGGTTTGGCAAATCACAACGTCTTTTGCATGTAATTTTACAGTAGTTGTTCTGTTTGTTTGATCATCATTACATCAAGAACAAAAACCAATCATCTTTTCCTGATTAGTTGTTAACAGTCTATCCAATAAGATTTATGGTTTGTTACCTAAAAAGTGCAACAGGCCAACTTATAATTATTTAAGGAGACAGAAGATTTTCAACCTACACAAAACTAAAACAAAGAGATTTGCATACACTTTTATCAACAAGAGTAGCTCTATGGCAATGTATTTTTGACTTGCAGTTTACATTTTAAAATTTTTAATTATTACATAGTGATTCGTAATGTATTATATTTTCTCTTTTTTCTTAGCTTAAGATATTTTTAGATTTGTAAAGTTCGCAATTCACTTTGTTCTGCAAAGTGAAACCCAGTCTATCTATCTCTATCTCTAAGATTTCATCGTACTATTTTTTATTCAGAATTCAAGCCAAATGTAATATCTACTGATGAAGAAGAGGTGGAGATAAAGATTGGGGAAGAACAGAGTGTAATTGTGCCTGGAGTCGTGAAGTTCGACACAGGTAATGATGGACCAACCACCATGTCGCGTGTCCTTATGGAAAAACTAGGTCTTGAACCAGATCGAAGCAAAAAGTTACGCGCGGGCCCTGGAATAGGAGGTAACTTCGTGGACTGCTTCAAGGTGAAGATCTGTCTTTACATCAGAAAGCGTTGGTGGGAAGTTGATGCTTTTGTTGGTGCTGGTGCCTTGGACCCAGTTGCACCTGGGACTGACCTGTTGATTGGGGAGGACATAATAAGTCATCTTGTTGAAGAAGGTTTCTCCATTGGACATTAGAATGGCTTTAGTTGTGATGCCAACCCTACATGAACAACTATCAAATACATGTAGCATTCCTCTGAAAGTAAAATGGATTAGATTAATATGTATAGTTATCAGTTAACTTTCACTTTGAAGGATTTATAATCATCACAAGCTTTTTGTTTTTTGGTTTGGTGTTTAGCTTGTAACAATAATCCTTAAGCAGCATTTTAAACCAGTTACAGCAGCATTGTATGTAGCTAAATGTAATTTAGGCAAAGTTAACCTCGAAGCAATGCTGGTCAGCAGTTTCCCCAGCTATAGTTGGGGTGGCCCGATGCCTCTAGCAGGGACACCTCGTGACTTATATACGCAGTTGCTTGCTTGCAGTTCTTCGCAAAGTGTTGTTGCAATTGCTTGTTGTTTGCGTGCCAGTTTGTGCTTTGGTTTTTCCCATCCCTCCCTCCCTCTTGGTGGGGGCTAGGTAAGTATTGGGTCGGTAAGTATTCCACTGAATTGTTCAGTGTGACGGTTCCTGGTGGGGGCCGCTCGCAGGGTTGCCATGGATACCTCCTCTTCATGCTAGAGCATTGCCCGGCTCCACCAACTCTGTAGGCACCAACGCCCAAGCTCATCTATTGGTGATGAGTTTAAGTAACATTTCTACCACTTTCCTGAAACAAGAGGCTGATTTCTTTAATTGATACAGTCAAACCTGTCAGCACCTACTGAATTACACTAGCTGCCACAATTTGGTGCTTGTTTTTAAAAGAAGCCATTGTACAATGTAGTTCTTGAAATGGTAAAACTGTCTTGTTCTCGATGGCATTGGGTGGTTGGCTGTATAAGATATCCTAATTCAGCCTTTCGTTTTGAAAAATTGGTTAAATTTAATTAAGAAATTAAAGAAAGTAAAAATGAATGTATTTCAATAATTGTTATTGCTTTGAATAGTGGGTAGTTGTAAGGGTTGATGGCTATCATTTTTTAAAAGGGAAAAACTTTTTCCTTGTCACATACATCTTGGAATGTGATGTACAGAATAAATTTACATTGTAGATTTTAATATAAATGTATTGTCAATATTCTTATTAATTCCAATGCTAAAGTGATTTTACTTGAACTGTGAAACAGATACTAACAAATAGTGCAAAATAGCAAGAGTTAAACGAAAGAATACAGTGGAACTAGTGCATAATACTGCATAGCATATCACTACCTATTTCACGATTCAAGTAAAATCACTCTATATAAAATGAAAATATAGTAAATATTATTATTTTATATTTTTTTATTTATTTTGTTTGATGTTTGTAATTTAAAATTGTGCAGAATTCTTTGTCACCATAATGTAGTCAGATTAGTACAACTACACAAAAAATACAGTTATTTGTTATAATAATGATATTGTGACCTAATTAAACAATAGTTTTATTAAAATTTTATTAACTTTTGTCATGGCAGAAGGAATTAGACAGAATAATAATAGAATCGATCTTATGTGAATCTTTTTTAATAAATTTATCAATCCAATGAGTAAAATATAGGTATTGTAGATTTGGATTGTAGTTACACTGCAATTCCTAGACAAGTTATAAGATTGGTCCATTATTTAAGTTAACAGTATATAAAGTTATAGATATGTGTATGCTGTTTGACAGCAATAAAAATGTTTAGAAAAAAGATTTTCAAACATGGTGTCTTGTTTTTGCTCCCATTAACCCTAGGGGGAT
>CALNXK010000006.1:6085000-6167500 GCA_942486035.1 Porites lobata | reverse complement strand
TTGCTCTAGAACTCAACTTATTATTATTATTATTATTATTATTGTTTCCTAATTCATTCCAAGTGCCTATATGTTCTAGAATTAACAGTTGGTTTTGAGTCTAACCTTCATAACAATGCAGTGCATAAAAAAGAAAAATACCTCAACTTGATCAAAGAAGTGGGCTAGAATTTACAGATAATTATGTCCATGAGCTCCCTTGGCGTTTTCTCTGGTGAAAACGGAATGCTCCTTGTTTTTAGACATAATGAATGACATTGGCATTGACAAGAAGCAGCAACATTAAATCATCAAAAAATGATAAATATAGCCATTAGAGCAACATATTACACCTTTTGTTGCAGAAATACGAATTGGGATAGCCCAGATTGAAATTTTGAGATTTTGTTTTTGGAATAATTATTCAATCTAGCAGCCAATTGTAAATTGCCTATACGTAGAGAGATTTACAATATTATTGTACATTCAAAAAGATAAATAAACTTTCCATTATTTATTATTATTAAGGCGTAGGCTTATGAATCTTATCTTATGAATCTTTTTTTTTCCTTTGCAGCCCTGAACCCAGTAAAACATGCTGGTGGTGAAAACTTCAGAACGTTAAACCTGAATCTACAGCCATCTGATGAACCGCACAGTCTTTTCATAACTCCAGTGGACCTAACTAAGCTCCCAGCACATATCCATCCAGATTCAGTGGACGTTTACCCCATGATGTCAAATCCAAGAGGCATTGCATTGATCATAAACAATGAAGTTTTCTCTCCTACTGCTGAGACAGAGGAGATCTTGACAGATCGTGAAGGGTCTGAGAAAGATGTGGAAGCACTTGAGACGATGTTTAAGGCACTTTATTTTGAAGTCAATATTGAGAGAGATTTAGGAAAGGAGAAAATTTTACAGGTTTTGGATAAGGTAGCAAAAAGTGACCATACCGCATACGACTGTTTTGTTTTGTGCCTTATGAGTCATGGTAAAGAGGGGTTATTCTATGGTTCAGATGGGCAAGCAGTCCCCTTTGAAACTGTTTGTGATCTTTTCAGCAATTCAAATTGCAGAACCCTGAGAGGAAAGCCTAAACTTATGTTTATTCAAGCCTGTAGAGGCACAGAGGGGCAAACAGGTGTGGTGAATGATTCACCCTTCTGTCCTGGGCCACAACAGCCAACAGCCACCTCAGTACGTTATGCTGACAGAGGGTGGAATTTCTCATTCAAAGGGACTATCCCTGATCATTCAGACTTTCTGCTGGCTTATTCAACGGTCAATCACTATGCCTCATATAGACATGAACTTTATGGAAGCCGTTTTGTCCGTTGTGTTGTGGAGGTGTTTCGAGAAAAGGCAGGTCACGAAGATGTCCTAAGCATGCTTATCATGGTGAATGACAAGCTCAGCAAGATGGGAGAAATAGGACAAAAGCAAATTGGACAGCCAACTACAACCTTGACAAAAAAGCTGTTTCTTTGGCCTGGATTGTGCAAGGAAGCACTCTCATGAAGAGAAGAAGCTTCAATTTACATGGACTGCAAACCCTGCAATGCTCACTTACTGTGCCCCACGTTTACAATAATTCTCCAATTCTCTCTGTACAAGTGCTATGATTTGAGCTTTCCTAGACTTCTTAGATGTACGCTTGTCTCAGCTAATGTAGTAGCTCTTAATATAATAATATTTTTAGGCTTCTGGGGCATTATTTCTGTTGTTTCTGTTATTGTTCCTTTGTGGGTGACCTTACAAGAGCTGTTACTTACAATTCTCCTAACTTGACCAATTGGATCGTGTGGAATTTGGACACCATTCATCCAAGTATCAAGTATCAATCTAATACAAAGCCTTGCAGATTGCAACTCAAAATAAATGACACAAAGAAGTTCAGCGATTACCTACACTTTATGTAGTTTGTTCTTTAGTTCTTCAATTTCCTCACACAAGGCTTGATTTTCCTTTCGTAGCTTATCGTTACCTATCATACTAAATGGTTTTCAGGATATGTATGTTAAAGATAAAAGAAGAATTCGTCAATTAAGACAGGAGCACACAAAACACATCTGCACAGCTCAGTGCACACATGTGAAGACTCTGCAGCAGTAGAAATGAAGAAGGCAAGGTCATATTTTGCTTTTAAGCTTTGGTCCTTGTAGTTAGTCTGAGTAAGTTATGGACCAAAACTTCACCAATCACAGAATGAGAATTGACTTATTCATATACTAATTTTGCTCACTTGTGGTCGTATTGAAAGGACATGATTTTAAGCTAACTGATAGATGATATAATGCAGCTTTTTGGTCCTTGTAGCTACAACATGATTGGTGCTTTTTGAAAAGAAAATCAATATATTTAATATGCTTAAAATTTAATATAATTTAAGTTAAATAGTTCACTAGGTTGTTAACCTTGTAAAGAGTGTTAGTTAAAATATGCTTATTTATCCCACTATAAATTGCACAGAAAGTTTGCTTCTTCCGTCTTAAAGTAAGCAATCATAGTGATAAGTAATGGTTTATTTTTTTTTTAGATCTGTAACAATTTATAAAAGTGTATTAAATAAATATATTGTGCATTGTTTATATTTTCATAGTTCTTTGCTTGATATTTTTTTAAGGGCTGTAAGCTACGTACTTATCTATTTCTAAACTAATTTTTTCTTATAATGTTCGTAAAAGGTACAGGATAAAATTCAGTGTAAAGTTTAGGTCACAGTTTAAATACTTTAATTCCGTCAAAAAGGTTTTACAATTGTCTAAGTAAGAAATTTTCATGTAGCATGTCATTTCATTATTTATAGTTGTGTATTTTTATTGTCATATTTTATTTTTATGCATGCTTTTCTATTTTTCTGTTTGCAGTAGCTGTCATAAAGTAAATTAAAATATTAAAACCTTTTATGCTGTTTTGGTTTTTGAATCAGCATGTTTTACATTTGGTATTTTTGTAGGAGCAGATACAGAAATTTTTTATCAAGTGAGTTTAAACTTGAGCACACTGTTGGAATCATATCCAATGACTATCAATTACTATTTGTGACAATTATTAGTTTGTAGTAAACAACTGTGTTGCATTTTTTTTAGAGGTGTTTGCCGGCAATGTCCAGAGGCTTCCTCTTTTGGCAAAGCCAGTTACACCCCCATCCCATTGCTGGTAAACCCGCACCTTCCAGCCAGGAGCTGCCACACCAATAGAACAACGCACCTGTCACACTGATTTTATCAGTGGAAAAATAAAAGGGGCGGGGTAGGTGGCGGTCAATGCATGATCCAAAGGCTAAACAAAGCCAAGAGCCATAATGGCTCTTAACAAAGCGCGGGGGTCGCTAGGAAATGGTGTACTAAGTAATCAAGGCTGACTGTGCTTGTGCCACCAAACTGATCACTAACCGAAAACAAGAGACAGCACTCCTTTTTGTTTTAACTGGGTAAATTTAATTTAACTGCATTAATCTTCAGCTAAATAGACCTGTCATAGTGCGTTCAGTACATTTGAAATTGTTTCGTTAAGGTTGCATTGAAAGCATTATTTACACAGATTAGGTGAACAAACTTGTGTTTTTTGGGGGTTCAGATCTGCTAGACCCGCCGCTTGGATCCACCCAAAAATGCCTCCCAGTAGAAGTTGTCACGCTACATCAAAGTAATGCCCCGATCAATTCGAAACTTTGATCATCACCTCTACCCAGTGGTTGGAAATTTGACGCGAAAGACATTACCGGACATCTCGAGGGCTTGCTTTTCTTCTTTTTAAATCTGAACTTGCGAAATTTGTTTTTATTGTTACTCTTGTGATATTTGTTAACGGTTGTTCTTGTTGCAATAACATTTCTTGTTACTTATGCGATTTTCGTGAAATTTGCGAACTTTTACAGGGCTTCTTTATATATCTGAACTTTTTTGGGCCAAAATTCCGGAAAAATTTACCAGCGAATGCAATCCTAGACATAAGTGCTCCAATTTGCACTGTTTCTTCAATTTTTGAGCGAATGAGAAACTGATAATTCTAATGACGTACTTAGATGTTTATTCCCTTCACATCGACATTGAACTTGACAAGAAAATTCAGGTCGGCAAGGCAAAGAAGGTGTAATATTCAAATTCGCAAAAACAGGTGTCTTCAAAGAAAAGCAAATATTTATGCTTATACGTGACTGGCTGTCAGAGAGGAAGAGCCGATTTTTTCCGCAAAATATCAGCTCGTTGTATTAACGCGCTTCGATCTAGTTCTCTAATTAAAGCATTAATCTTTTAAAATTTCCTTACCAATGGGGTAAAAACCTGTTATGTTTATATCAAACAACGCTTTTCTTCATTATGAGAATGAAACTGAATTTCCCTTGCTTTTACTTACCAAGAAATTATCATTTATGCAAGATTGATATCAGACCTTACTATCAAATGAAAACGCTGTAGAAATAGTTAGGGACAAAATAAACTCAAATAGATAAAATTGTCATGCACGCCAGTCTTTTAAGCTCACGTATCGCGTGCTAGCCAATCAGCGCATTTCGTGCGCGGACCTCGTTGCACGGGCTTTTAACTGGTTTTCGTATTTCCATATACCAATGTCGAAACAATATGAAGCTTTTGAGCACGTTTTATAAGCCACAGGCGGTCTAGTAAAAGAGTGCATACGTAAAAAGGGCTTGATAAGTTTAAACTAGGTCAGGAGAGCAACTGTGGAAAAGCAATATGGAGTTAATTTTGGCGTTTTCGCTTGGACCGGTGAAAGAAATCTATTGGGCCGTATGTACCGGTGAGTGATAACTGGAAAAGCACCAAGAAAAATCAATCTTAATCTCTGACCGGATAAATTTGTTTAATGGAATAACTAACTAAGAACAACTCTTGATCTCTGAATTCGGTTTTTAGTCGTGTATTCGGGTAGAAGGCAAAATACACTTTTGTTCTTCCATCTAGACTCAAAAGTGCTTGCAACTGGTTTATAGACTCGTCTGAAGAAGGACTTAAAAATCCCAATATTTCTTTTTTATATCAAACTTTATTCTGTAACGCTCCCAGTTTAAATAATTCCTACAAAAAGAGAAATCAACGGAAACCGCGCTGGAAAAGTCTCTGGCACCCAGGGTAGGTTATTGAAAACAACATGCAAAAATCGCTTTTGAGTTTACATAAGCAATCCTTAGTTCTTGGATACCCTGACAGTAAACTAAAGCGGTTTTTAACGATGTATGAAGTATGTTTTATAGATTTTACCGCCTACATTTCCAAACCTCAACTAAGGTGCTAACAAATTAGGTACCTTGAAAAATTAATAGGAATCTTCAAATTTTAAAGCAATAAAAACATAGTGAGCCTAGAATTTAACATGCATATTATTTTACTGTAAATATTGAAGTTTCGTTTTAACCCATGCTTCTCATTTTAATGCCCCTCTATTAGTTTAACACTAAAAGGCCTAAAAATAGTCCTAAAATATCATAGTTATTGCTTTATTTTCAGCTAAAAAAACGTGCGTGTTAATACTGAATTTTAATCAGAACACACGAGATTGTTTTGTATTTACGCTCTATTTTCAGTCTTGTTTTGCGTTTTCCTCAAGAATATTCAACTTTTATCTCTTCGGGTTGTATTACCTTATCTTTTAAATTACAACCGTTGATGATAGCTAAACGTAACGTTCATTTCGTAGTGTGCGTACTCCTTTTCGGTAGAATGTTAAATAGATACTTTAATTCAATATCTGTCCTAAAAATTCTAAAAGCCTAATTTTTAACTGCGTTTGTTATCTTTGTCAAAGAAAGCCGGCGATTACTAAATGGATAACTTTTCGTCCACTTTTAGAATACCATGTCGGCTTAAAATGGCATCTTGTTTTTTCCTGGCTGTTCCAATCCTATTACTTAAAAAATCGGTTTATGTTCAATTGAGCATTTTGCCGGCTTCGTTACGAAGAAAAACGTAAATGATGATCCTAACAGACCTTTTTATAGCCCAAGGCAAATAACATTGGAAAGTTGAAGCAAAATAAATTATTCGGCCCCAGCTCGGTCTGTTTTTTCTTCATCGAAAATTTCACAATTTTTAAAACTCGAAGGAGAAAAATATGAAAAAGGAATGTATGGAAAAGATGTCACTAATTGTGCGTATTTCCTAATAGTCATTTTACAATCAGGATAGTTCTTCAGTTTCATTAAAAACATCCGACGAAAAAGCCCTGAACAAATGAAATTTGGTCAAGTCCATTTGCGACAGTAATCACATAAGCTTTTTAGGGGGTTCCCTGTTTGTACCAGTTTTTAATTGAGCAGAAAAGCGAGAAAGTGATTAAATGTTGAGAAGTTTAATATGTAGAATGGCTGCACAGGTAGTGAAAGATTAGTTTAAATCAATCTACTACAGCTGTTGATGGCCTGTGGTAATTGTATCCTTACAGGGACCCTTAAATTAAGGGAAGTTTGAGTGGGGTCGTACTACGGAGGCCTTCTAACTCTGACTCTGAGCTGTTTAAGCAAGATACCATGACGGGTTAGGGTTTAAGACAATAACCTTTCATGCATGTCGCCGCTCTGTTTAAGACAAGAGACCGTTAGGGTCCTCGAGTGCAGCCCAAATATAAAATCCTCTTCGAGATGTACTGTCCAGAAAGACACCCTTTTCAAGACGCTAGAGGTTATCTTTAGTCATCCTTTATTATTATTATTATTATTATTATTATTCTGTTTTTGGTCTTCTTCGTCCCCCTTTTACTCCTGGTCCTCTTTTTTCCTCTTTCCTACTGATCTTCCTGGTTCCTTTAATTCAATCTCATTTTCAGCTTCTCTTCTCCCTGGCAAGGACTTGTCTCTCGTCCTGTTCTTTTCTGTCAGTCCTCTTTTTTATTGGCCCACTACTTCTTGTGGTTTTACCGATCGAGGACCTCCTGTTTTCGTTTCTTTTTTTTTTTTTCGGTCTAGTTCTCTTTCGGTCCCCGCGAGTTCTGTACTTTCTTGTCAGGCAGAGATTGCCTTGTCCCTAGGCCTTATCAGTTGCCCGCAGCTGATGCGTTTCAAGTCACGTGGTCCGAGCGTCCTGGCCGTTTGTTTCGGATACGTCACCGAAATGCATTGTTCGAGAAGGCCTCGGAAGACGTCGTAGAGGGACGGGGCAAAGACAGAGATAGGAAAAACAACGCAACGTCAAATGAGCACGCCAAAAATCGCGGAAAGGACTGAACGCAACTTCCGGTACCTGCGCACTTCGTCGGTCGTCACAAGGGAGGTTTAGCAGTGTCACTCTTAAAAGGACATCACGTTGTTTTCAAACTTTGTTGCGAATATTCCAACTCACTTAAAATGTCACATGTAGGTGAATTTCCCTGAAACTGAATTCTAAGGGACCAAACCCAAGATTAAAAGAAGCAGAAAGAGAAATTTGTCGTCGAGTGTTTACCTCCTCAATAAAACGTCGCATACGGGAATTTCACTTTGTAGTCGTGCAGGGAAGGCAAAGAAATGTACAAAAAGTCTGCTGCACGTGCAAAGCTATTGTTTTGCTGATCAAACTTATTGCTCTTTTGACGTTCTCGGCGCCGTCATTGTTGCTAAAGCTCCCTATTGTCTTAGCATGTTCCAGGCGCTCAGAGACTGGGGAAGGCGCAAAGCAAAGCGCATTTCGCGCCAATCTCCACCATCTGAACGCCTGGAACATGCTGACGTTGTCCTTGCCCCAAACCTTCCCACTGCCTTGAGATCAGCCTCGTCCTAAGGCCTTTTCCCTTAGAAAAGGGGAGGGGAAAGCCCTGGAGACGAGATTGTCCTAAGATGTGCTCCAGTAATTTCTCCAGTAATTTTCATGTTTCTGTCGATTTTCTTCTTCCCCCAGTTGCTAGAACTATCTATCTGGAGAGAAAAATGGCTAATGACAAAAAACTCAAAATTCAAGAATACATTTTCGTGATGACATACCTACCACCACCCAAGTAAATACTCTGCACATTGAAACATCGTGTTTCTCTACGAATTTTCTGAGACAATGCTTTTAATATATGGAATTATCGAAAAAATGACACATACGATCTTTTTTGTTTACATTTAAGGGGAGATAGTTTAAATTCCAAACCTATATTTAAAGCGTTGAATCTCAAGTACTTCAAATTTGTTTCTTGTCGCTTTATAAGAGCTACCACAAAAACTCTTCTAATTGGTCTTGTAATATCACCGGGGAAACCAGAATCTTAACAAAACGTTTTGCTATCGTGAATATAAGTTGACGCAACGTATTCCGGTTATTTTATGATAACAATTTTTTCGCATGGCTACAATTAAGGCAGTCAATCGACGACGAAGTCATCGTGTCGCTGTGTAACAACGAATTACATGGAAAATCAATTCGTAAATCCAGTTTAACCTTGTCAGGAATACTACGACCACGAAGTGAGCAATATTGAATGTGTATTCTTGAAATACTATTCCTCCGACGAATAAGTCTTAGAAAGCTAAGAACTCAAGGTAAGCAGCGGTTTTAGGCTGATATTTATGCCATGTAAACAATTTATTGATGTTCCAGTTCTCTGAAATCCTCTTTGCGTATTGGTGGGCATTGGGGTTTATCATAAATTACGGGCACGTGTAGTTAAACTCCATGATGAAAACATGAATTATCGCGGCTTAAAGCTCCAGCAGCGACTTACAGTTGTGTAATTTAATTGTTTCGTACAAACAGCCTGTCAAGCCGTCGGTGAAAATTATTTCATTGTTTGATTAACTTCTGTCTACAGTATTTAAATGAGTTCGACCTTTAATTTCGAAGGAAAACACTCGTCAAATCGTGACTTATTTAATCCGCATAATTGACAGTAGATAAGAGATTATGGAAATTTCTTTTCTCTTTCAGAGAAAAGACTTGAAACATTTCTTATCTGGACGAACAAGGAGAACTTGCCAGAGAGAATACAGTATAACTTTGCGAACAGTTAGATTGGGTCTAGATAGTTACTGCAGTCTAGCTGAATATCAAAGTTCTAAAAGTTTGCGAATGATGACTTCAGAGTAACTTGGTATTCAATTTGTCGAATTTGCAGTGTATCATGGTTTTCTTCAGTTGTTTTTCCTGGTCAAATTACTTCAGTTCTCACGTGAACTGAAGTAGTTTCCGCCTTTATTACGTATGAGAAATGATATCTACGCATGTATGTAGGAGACTTGCGTCAACACACGACCATACGTATATATTTTCTGCAAAAACAGGCAAGCTGCAAACAGAAAAATCAAGTGAACGGCGCAGTTTATTTACTAAGGTGTTTCTTCAAAGTTCAGTTTTAAGCGGTCGATGGCCGTATGGCTGTGAATAAAATCAGATTTGAAAACCAACGCGCTTATCCGACTGCATTTATCCCACTTCCGTGGGCGGTCATATTACACTAAATATCAAACAAGGAAAGTTTTACTTGAAAAGCAAACTTATAAACCAGCCAATGAAAGCACTGCTGGAATTACAGAATGTCATCTGGTCACGCTTAAAATTCCGCAAAAATTAAAAGGAATTAATCTTCGTAGCTGTTAGAACCACCTTGTGTAGCATATAAGAAACAGTATTCATCAGAAAAGTACTACTGTTCGGTAGCTTTAATTTGGTGAAAGTTCACAATTTGGATTTCATGCACAGATCTAAAGCCTATAGAACCACTTAGTGCCCCAAGATTAAACTCAACGAAAAAAAAGTAAGTCTGTGAAAATGCCGTAACATACATGTATGCATGCAGCTAACTGTTCCAGGCTTTCGGCTTTTGTGTTGCATTAATATTTTGAAAAAAAAATCGTTTTACATCAGTCTGTTCGTTCTTTGTCGGTCCAAGACAATTTAATTCGTCGATAAATTTTTGTAGATAAAACTGCCATGAAGCTACTAATTTTTGACGGTGTAGGAGGAGTGAAAAGTCAACAGCAAGGAATGGAGAACTTGGTCACGGGGTACAAAATTCACTTATGCCGTTTGTCGTAAACGTGATTTTAGATCTCTCTATTTTTTTTAGCAAAAAAAACGTGACTACGGCGCGCGCAGAAACTCAAATCCTAATTGACCTATATTGAGAACGGAACTGTCGAGTTTATGTGTCTTAGCAAAAGCTGTCTAATGTCTCCAAAGGAACGCCTTCCTATCTTCGGCAAGAAAATGTGTACGTGAAGATAGGCGTTCGTGTGCGCGCGCATTTCGGTTTTTCTAATCTTCACGTCAAAACCACGTCGGCGACGTCACAAACGCAAGACACAAAAGTTTGTTTTTGACTTCGAAAAAGGACGACTGCTCGTCTAGCGGGGAAAAGTACATTTTTACGTTAAATCATCTTAGATATGGGGAACTGTCAATCTCGATTATGTACAAATGTTGACAGCTTGGACGACGATGATGAAAATATCAAGGCGTACCGTTCCGCAAACTGTTTTCGGCAAGGAAAGAAAAATAATTTTTGTAAAGCAATTGTGGTGAAGTCGCCGCAGTTCAGTCCAAAAAGGCAAATAGAAGAAATGCAGAAAAGTTCAAGTATTGATCGATCTGAGCTCTGTATGCGAGGTGAAGGTATTCAACAAAGTGAAAGGGAAATTGAGATTGTGAATGAATACAAAGGAGATTCTATGCCTATTTCTAAAACGAAGAAACAACGCGCCAAGCGCAACAGGCGTGGAAAGAAACAGAGGCAGTCGCGCGGTGAAGAAGATACCAGTCAGGCAATGGAAAAGAATTGTAAGCAGGGAGATTCTCTGATACAAGACGAATGCGTAGCAGCCAGTCAAAATGATACCAAGCGTAGACTCTGCGCACTGCTGTCCCCATCAGCATGGAAACAGTTGTACCAAAAGGTTACCAAACGGCGCTCGGGCACGGAAACTGGTGATAGCGAAAATTTGGGCGAGGCAGCGGACGAGAGGATTCCTCCCGATTCCGGTGAAACGTCTACATCTCACGGGCTAAGATCCCTTAGTGGTAAACTGCTTTGTCTTGAGCACGGCAATAAAAGCTTAGATTACAGCGATAGTGATATCAGTACTGAGTTTCCCATCGAGAAACGCTTGGCGAGATGTCGCAAACACTGCGAGCGGACGAGGAAACATTTCGAGCGTGCGATGAATTTACCGCGTACCACGTTACCGTTAGACAGGCCCCGGTCGCCTTCTTTAAACTTCAGCGACATTGATTTGGATTCTTTGAGTAGTGGTGAGATAGTCGGATTTCAAACCGACGCCTTTCATGCCCATGAAACGGCAAGCGACACTGGCAGCGAATCGAGCGTAATGCAAAGAATTAGTGATCACCTGGAACGTTATCGATTAGAGCTAGGACTGTCTTCTTCACCGATAAGCGGCGTACTTGGTGATTCTACAAGTGAATCTGAAAGTGACTCCAACCGAGTTTTAGGACTACGAGAGGAAGTCGAAGAATATCGCCGATGGCTGGATCTAAGAAGCCCGATAAATTCCGGTTCAACCACTCCACCTACGCCGGTAGAGAATCTATTGGACTTCTACGACTATGATTCCTCTAGCTGGGTTTCTGAAAGCAGCGACCCCGCCCCTGATAGAATGCAGAGGCCGGTGCGCGTGCGCAGAGACAGAGACTCTATTGAGGGATCGGTTCCCTGTAGTGACGACGATAATGAAGAGGAAGTTTATGAAGGCAGTTCCTGGAATCCTACAACAAGATCATGGAATTCCTTATCAAGAACCGGAGCCGGTAATGCAAGACACGGCGGTCTAGCCTCAAGGCTTTTGGACCAGGCTTCCCGTTTCTGGAATCCAGGCGCAAGAACCTCAACTCTTTCTGGGACAACAAGTCCACAAAGTCAGAGGAGATATGTCTTCAGAGAACTTTTTCGCAGAGCCAGGAGAAACTCTGGTGCTGTCAGCCCCATACTTCAGTCTCCCGGGGAGTCACCAAGGGGAGATTTCTCCCATGGACTGCAAGGAAAGCCGAATCAGAAAAACTCTATAGGAAAACTCGGGAAAAGTAACCAAGTCTTGATTCAACAGTGCGAGCCAGACCAGTGCCAGTTTAAATTCACCCTTAGAGCGAGTAACGATGCACAGAACAACACGGAGGAGTTAGAAATGGGCATAGACGTAAGATCCGCCAGCTCAAGCTCTCAAGCATCGAGTGACAATGTCGACTCACCCCTTGCCGATCTCGGCAGGGAGTGAGAGCCACGCCCTTTTATAAAGTACTTGTGGCCTCTAGCGTCTCCCCGGTAGCGTAGGACCCAAGCACCCAAGGTAAGCTTCTTTATGGAGAATAACAAAAAGGGGGTTGCGAGAATATAAGATGGGCGATCTCCTGGACAAGTAGGATTAGTGTTTCTTTTCCTACGCACGGCAGAAAAGAAATATGGGCGCGCGCGCGGACGATTTTTCAAGTACCACCACCGAGGCCTCTCAAAAAGTGAAAAGCTAAACAAACAACTTAAATGAATTATTTTCTTTTCTAAGTCGGAGTACTAACCCGTCTTTTAGTCCCTCCACCATCAGTGAGTATTGGTATTCGAGTTTCTTAGAAACTCAAGCTTTCTCCCGCAGCCAGGAGCCGATTATATCGGCTCCTGCCGCGGCCAGGAGCCGATTATATCGGCTCCTGCCGCGGCTTCATATCGGCTAGGATTCTTTGCGAATATTTACCGTGCGCTTCAACGAAGCCGGCTTTTTGATGGAAATCAATCCGATCGAATTCACCATCCTACTTCTTAAAATCCTTACTCAGTTCCGTGAGTTGTCACTTTTTATCCTGGGTGAAGTCAACTTAAAACTCTTAAACCGGAGAACTTTACAAAATCAATTTTAGAAAAAAATATATCTGTTATTAAATAATCAAAAACAACAAGTGACACGGTAGTCGAGGATTCTGCACGTAAATAGTCACTACTGAACTGCGGCTCCGAGGTAGAACTCCCATATTTATAAAACGACGGGTGTGCTCGTCGTCTCACCAAGGGGTGTAAATTGCAGATTATGGTCTCACTTGAGGTGTTCTGGACGAAAAGCCCTTATTTTTATCCGATCAAGTATCACTTTCGAGTTGTGCGCAAAGAATTTAAAATTCAAACCAAGAGCGTCGTCATACTGTGTTAAAGACAGCATTGGATATCAACATCGCTAGAATAATGAAAATCACGAAATTAACTCTTGTTTGGTTCTCAGTTTTAGGACCGTCTTTTACTGCACAGTCTGATAAGGTAAAATAAAGCCGGCACTACGCTCAGACTGATCTCCGCGATGTTAAACTTTCTGAAAGGCATCCCTAAAGCATATTTATGGAAGTCGCCTTCGGGAACGGTGAGTGACACGCGAGAGCGTCATCAGTGAATTACGAAGACTCTACGGCTTTTCTCAACGATGATCTATGCGCCACAGTTGTTAAAATAATGGAATCCCTTGTTTTTGTGCACCCAGATTTCTCAAAAGCCGGGAAGCGAAACTTAATCGCAAGATAGCCTTTGCGGGAGTGATGTTAAATGCCTAGATTCCCCACAAGTTATTAGGTTAATTAAGTTCATTTCTCCTGACTCATTGCCAATCTTCGTTCTAGAATACTTAAATCACATTAGATCAGCAACAACCTTACAGACCTTACAGTTACAGCTGATATTGCGCTACGCGCGCCACCAAATCACTTGCCCAAGTTTTCGAATGATTTTGTTCAAGAACAATGATTCCATTTTCTGTGGTTTGCTGTTGTTCACGTGCCAATTTCCTTAATTTTTTCACCCTTGTTCCTTGTACCAACAACGTCCTATTGCCCACAAATTAGTTTATTTTTTGCCTACCACTCATATCCTCTTACAGTTCCTTGGTAGCTTTACGTCACACCATCTTCCTTACCCTGTCCCATTCGCGGACGGGTGAACAGAACCGCATCTGACTAGCGCGTGCTTGATCCTGCAAATGCTACTAGACTACTAGCTGGAGTTCAATCAACTGGTCAAGTTCAATTGCCCGAACTGTGTTTCAATCCTTAGCGTTTTGCCGCCTCTTAACCTGTTGTTGTTTGGATAAGTCGAGCGGTATATCGGTGACGCAAGACTCAAGGGGATTTTGGTTGGAAGTCGTTGACCCAGGCCCTGGACCCAGGCATGGAGTTTGTCCCGTAATGATCTTAATCCGACATAAGCTGCCCATATTTGGCATTCGGTGGGTCTGTTCTTAGTCGGGGCAAACGTGATTAAAGTGTCTTGAGTCACGATCAGTTCCGGGCGAAATGTGTTTGTGTTTGCTACTAGTTTAATCGGGAGATGACGTCAAAGATGCTTACGGCTATCATCGTCATGTCAGAGACAGAAAAATAATAAGAGCATTGTAATTTCAAAAAATACGGGCAATGCAACGAAACTCATCAACGGAAATTATGTCCAGAAGAATAAGAAAAACAAAGCAAAAATACAAAGTGTCCCCCGCGCAAAGTCTGCGAAGAAGAAGATCGAGGAAACGCGCTAAAGAAAGAAGACTGGAAAGAAAAAATGGGATCAAGAGAAAAAGTAGAAACCAGGGTATGTAGTGTATTTTCTGTTCTGGGTTAAGGATGTTTCGAAACCCCCTTGAACAGTGGATGCAAAAAGGAGCGAATAGCTGGATTGAGAAACAGTATGAGCAGATTGTTGGATAAAGTGATGCATTGCCGTTCCTAAATGTACTCTTGTGACTAGTTCAGGTCATCATGAAAGGTTTCATTATTTGATTTGAGATTACTAGCTACAACGCTTAAAGATCTCGTTCTGTTCGTAGTTTACTTTCTGTATTAGGTTTAATGCGAAGGTATCCGATCAAGTGAAAGCTCCCTATTGATGATCTTCTATCAAAACCGTAATGCGAAACTTTATACGAGGTAAAGCATTATTTGACCGGCTTTCAGTGCTCACAAGCACTATTTTCAAAAATTTGTTTGCCTGACATGTTTTGATTGTAGAAAAAATACGATGTTTTGCTTGACCTAAAGGTCAATCATCCTCAAATGTCTGTGAAAATATATTAATCCATGTATCATTGCAGATTCCATGAGAAAAAACAAGTTGTTTCTTCAACATTTCGATACACTGGTTCTCTCTCGGTTCCAAAATTTACGGTCGAAAAGTTTCCAAAATGCACCATATCCTTTGGGTGCCACTTCGGGACATCCGACGAACGAACCGTATCGTTAAATGCGTATAATCTTCTCACCTGTCTTTCGAGTTGACGAATAATTCACCATTTGCATTGCCTGCCCTTTTAAGCCTTCACGTTTTTTGACATTTTTACGGTAATGTTGTTACTCTGACTCTATTCTTTCGAAATCTTTCTGTCTACCAAAGTATGAGACTGTGATAGTGTAGGAGTGCGCCTGTCAAGACTGTCAGTTGCTCAACTTCACGCCCTTGTTTTAAGCTGTTACATACACAGTGAGTGTAACTTGCTATTAGCCCGAAACGTAAAATAATTGTTTAAAAGTCAAGTGAAGAAACAGCTCGCTTTTACTTTTTTCCCGGGAAAATTAACGTAATTTCGATGTCTTCCGTCATCTTTGTAACATGCTCTGTGCTCTGGGAGGAAATCACGTATTTGAAGAAATCAGTGGACATCATGAAAATCATTTGACATGGGGCGCGGGGCATGAGTACTCGCGTCACGCACTTACCACGCAAGTGATTGCCTTCTGGAAGCGGTGGGATAGGGAAGATTTGAGAACTAGCGACTGAGGCGTTTTTCATATACTCAACCCACCAACCCGTAGGTTGTTTAAAGACCCCCCTCCCTCACGATTTTTTTCCTGAGGGGAAGGGGGTCTGTACACAGGCTACCCACTCGCGGGGCATCAACCTCTCCGGCTTTAGCATTAAGATCGACATTCACAGGAGCAAAGGCTCCTGACATTCAAGAAATTCGACTTAACGTGGATAGCCTCCTACTCTAATAATTTGGTCTGTTTTTTTTTCCCTTAGCATCCTGGATAACCAAGAGCCATTATGGCTCTTGGTATAATTTAGCTCATGCATGCCTTCCCATTCAACGATATATTGCCACACGGCGCGGTAATTTTTCTGGTCAGAGTTGGTTAAGGCCAGTCACCCTATCTTTCGACAAAGGCGACACTATTTTTGTTTCGCGTCAAAGGTAGAGCAAGGTTGTTGTCATCTATTACTTTGAGTTGTACAAAGATTATATTCTTTACCCTCACAAACGCGTTTGATTATCCTAGACCATGCTTACCCTCTTGCTCAATCCAACTTTGTCACATCTTAAACTCGAGTCAAAGGTAATAATATGCAACTTTTCTCCCCGTGGTTAGGTTCGTTTGTATACCGGCTGTCAGACAGACATGCCCTAAGAGGGTGTGTCGCCGTCCGGGGGAAGCAAATAGAACTTATTTAAAGCCAGCCACAAGATCGTGCCAGTTATTTTTATTTCACACAATGGTGTGAAAACTCTCCAGGTAGCTGAGACGGAAATCAAGAACGCCTCGCGCGCAGCAGATCGGGTGCGACTTTTGATTTTATACTAGCCTGTTAAAAAAAAAACTATTTTGGCATGAGAGACAGTCACGTCACTCTTGTAAAAGAAACTGCAATTGCGTCACAGTTTGCGATTTGCGCATCTTGAAGTGGAACGATTCCAAATGCTTTCATGGATTGTTTTGTTTCGTTGTTTTGCTGGAGTTAAAGTTCCCTTTACTGAAGTGCTTTGGAAAACATATTTAAGGCTGCCAAGTCATTTCTGTTTCCGCATGAAAAATCGGCTTAAATTGAACTTGATGAGCCTTTAGCCAAGCCTATTTAATGGTTTGTTACCATAGAAACAGGCCTATGGAATGGTCAACATACAGGAAGATCTAACAATCTGAAGTACACTATTGAAAAAGTACTTTGTCCAACAGCTCTATAATTTTCTGTTATCGTGAAACTCGCGAGAGGTGACTGGTAGCAAGTCTACATCTGGTTATGAATTCCTGCTTTGCCAATTCAGTGATGTATATCATGTTAACATTTACGATTTTTAGTATAGTACCCTTGCGGCCATAAATTGATCGACAATGATGATGATGATGATGATATGATTATCACTGCTGTTTTCCTGGGCTGCGTTATCTTTGACTTGCGATCAGGCGGTCTTTCTTCCCTTTTTCGGGTTTCCCCGAAAAAAAGTAAAACACCTGATCACAGTTTATTTTTTCGCTGTGGCTATATGGCTGCGTTAATTTTTATTCATCATTGATAGTGTTATTTTTAAGAGGGTTGCAGTTTCGATTGTTCATGATTCTTAGTTAATCGCTTAATTGAGTTGTTTCACTCCGGCATTGTCTTAGGCTCGAACCCGGTATTAAAATGACTCAGGCTTTTTCTCATCCTAGATTAATGGATATTGCATCTTTCTCATTTCCTTGCCGAGCTGACAATTTATCTCAATATCCGTTATCTTGCTATCAATTTTGTTCGAACTTACGCATGCAAACGAATTAAGTTAACGAAACGGAACTTCGCTTGACACATTTACTGAATATCGTTCGTTCTACATGTTAACGACCTTTCTATATAATTAATGGCAGCACGTTGTCGGTAATCGATATTTTAATGTACTATCGATAGAAAGGCGAAACTTAATTGGTTTCATTAATTTTTAGCCTGCGGTGTTTATATTACGTTTTTTAAAAAGATTGTATTAATTTTGTAACCTCTCTAACTAGTATAAAAGCAAAGTGTTTTAATGATATACTCGTAATGAATATGGCGAAAAAGACATGCGATAAAGCTCGTCTTTTTCCTTTTTGCTAGTTTAAAGCGGAGTGCCTTCGTTTACAGGTCTTTGAAACTCAATCGCTATTTCCTGAAAGAAACAGGAAAGTTAAAAACAATTCATACTGTCAAAACTCATGCAATAAAAATTCGGGGAATGGCAAGAAATAGTTTGATATCCTCTCTACCTTGAAAAGAAAACAATAACTTAGCAAAAGATCGCGATAAAACGTTACAATGACAGACCGCTTTATCGCGTGACGGGTAAGAAAAACGCAAAAAATGACTTGACTAAAAATGTTTAACATGAAAAAGCTATGTTATTGTCAGCTGTCCTCTGTGCTCAAAAAACCTCTCTTTCCCATGATTTCATGGATGATTCTCTGTAAACAAAGAGAGGGAAAAAAAAAAAGAGATAGGAGGATAGTTTTAAATGAGGAGGCTCCCGATGGAACGAGGCTGTTTTCCTTCCGGAAAACGCTCCTCGCAGGAAATAAAAGGGGTGATGAAGGGTAAACCATTGACATTAAAAAGTTCTTCTTAAAAATTACATTTCGAGAAAAATCGTAAAAGACTGAAAAAGTTACGTAATACCTTGTAAGAGGTTTTCGTTGATGGTCACGCCAAATGATTTCCTTCAAAGACTTGAAAATGTTTGACTCACTTGTCATTGGGATTGAAAACCATTCCTATTCATTTGAAGTATGAGGAAAAAGCAAGTGACTTTTTTATCAGGCGAAGAAAACAATCCAGAGTCGAACGGAAATGAATGGGCTGTTTCTAGACACGATAAATTACCAAAAACATGGTAATAAGATACTGTACACGCGAAATGATTGCCAAGGTCATAGCCAAGGTCAACAATTTCACGCTTCTGTTTTATCTTCCGTCACAGACAGAGCGATGGAATATGTATTATAGCACATATCCTTGCAACAACAAACATTTAAATCAAATGAAAAATACAAAAACAGCCGCATCCGTAAAGTAATCGGTTTCGGTTTTGACAAAATCGATTGATCTGTTGAAGGAATTCGAGCTTCTAAGCGCGGGAACTGGAGGGAACAGATTCCATCAAAAAGAAGATTGGTCCAATCACTTCAATGTGACAAGGAAATTCTCCTCATGTTAAGAGAGTTGCGTGGGATTCTGAAAGACTGTTTAAGTCTATAAGACCATATAACAACTACAGCTTTGATTTCAGTTACTTTTAAGCAATTCGCTGTTTCCTGTAGCCCGATACTTTCCCGAACCAAAAAAACAACAACCGCCCTAATTTAAATTCTTTGGGTATATCACAATAAATTTGTTAGTTTATCATTTAAGAAAAATTCTTTGTCACATTTCCACAAACGGGGCCAGGGGGAAGAGTTTTGACCGATTCCGTTTCCGAGCGCAATCAGGTTTCGTCTATGTTACAGAAATATATATATTCACGTTCCAGGTTTGACAACTTAATTAATTATTTATTTAAGCACAACAGTCCCGGAAAAGGTGCGTTATGTGTGCATTTAATATTCTTGGTGTTTTACGCAATATTACTCGGATTGTACGTTTAAATTAAAACAAGAGATTAGAGGTCTCTGTGTAATTAAAAAACTGCCAAATCAATAGAGCAAGTTGTAGACGAAACAATTTGCTAGTTGTCTGAAGGTTCAGGGCCTGTAGCGGATCACAGTGGATGGGTCGGTTTTTCCAAACCAAGGTGCGTCAAAAATTTGCTTGCTGTGCTCTTTTCAAACTCCTTGTTTCCGTTGAAGCCGGCTATAACGGCTCCATAGTTATTAGAACAGTCAGCTAAACAAAAGAATTCTGCGGTAAAGCTCTTCTCCTCGGAGAACAATAAGCACAAAAACATCATTGAAGTCCTTAAGCCGTCCCAAGTGTCGTCTTGGATGCACGCTCGAATATTTTAGCAGTTTTTAAGTATTTCACATCAAAATATTACTGCAATACATTAATTGTTACATATTAACTCGGTTTCTTTAGAAAATGATCAATTCAGTGTAAACAGTCGTCTTTAAAAAATTACGATTTTACGGAATTTTGAGCTTCGGTACCAGTGTCTTGTAGGTTGAGTTGCAGTGGCATCGCAAAATGATGCATAAAGCGAAACGTTGAACGGTTAGCAAAGAACATTAATAAGTTATTTGTAGAAGCTGCTCTATTATCTGTATACGCCGGTTTTTGGAGATTTTGTGGTTGCTTCTGAACTCAGAATTGTTGTGTTTACGGTAGAGGTTTCGGCCTGTAAAATGATTGGTTCTTTTGGAGATGTAATTATCAGGTCATTACCATGTGACGTCATCGCGCGGGCCCATCTCGCTTTGCTTCACAGTATTCACAATTTGCATGGAGGAATCTTGTGACAAAAATTAGACTGCATTTTCTTTCTTCGGTTAGCCCCGGTTATTCGACACTTTGCGCCGGAACGTGCTCAAGACATCAATCCTCGATTAATTCTTCAAGTTGAATAGAGTTGAGCACGTGCAAAAGAATCGAATTTCATGTTCTAATCTACAATGATCTAACTCGCCACAGGGCTAAAACTGTTCGGATCGATTGTTTTGAGTGGAGAAAATAGTTTCCTGCCCTGTCCCATCGTTGCCGACAGCTTTCCTTGGTCTTCCTGCAAAGTGGTGTCGTTTATTCTGTTTTCACTGTGTAAGGAATGACATCGGATGTAGCATTGGGGAGACTATCTTGACGATATGCCCGAAATCGGTGAGAGCGCTGATTTCTACAAATACGCTTGGCTTCGACTCTTGTTATGTGAAGTGTTACTGTTTCAGTTGTTTGGTGTTCGTCTAAATTATCAGATTTCTTGAAAAAATACGATGTCTTTGGGAAAGGCAAACTTTTAAGCCTTCATCGTGTCACTGGGGATTAAATGTCGTTTTAAGTACCTCGGTTTTGAATAATATGAAGGTTGGAGGCTTACGAGAAAATTTCGGATTAGTTTGCTACAAGGAGACAAGTTATGGCGTTCAAACCTGCTCTCATAACTAACACAACACTGTTTTTGTTTTTCAGGTCGGGATAATTTTGACCACTATGATAAAGGTAGGACATTTGTGCCCAATTCGTAAATTTTATTTGTTTATCTAGCGATTTCAGCATAATAGGAAAGCTTTATCGGATTTCTTTGAAGTTTGTACAACACAGGAAAGTGCCACCGAAACGCTTCTTCCCTTCTAGCACTTTCCCTCGGCCCATTGACAAACTCTATAACTTTAACATCCCAGAGATGATTTTACAAGGTCAGTTGTTGCTTAGACCATAAATTTACATTAACAAAGTGTTGTGACTAATAACGAGGAAGCGTTTTCGCCTTAGAAAATTGTAATTTTCTTGTTTGATTAAGTTAATTCGTAAATGGCCTGTGAAAAAGTTTCGTGAGTACACAATTCTTCTTTGATTCGAAATTTGTCAGAGGTTGTTAAAAAAAGCTGGTTGAAGGTCAGTGATGAGCATTCTGGATAGTTTTGTCATTATTTACCCTTTTCGACATCCAAATGAAATCTAACGCACATATCGATGACTTAAAACTAAGCTTTATAATAGTTGTACGACGTATACGTATTGAAGCCTTTATAAGGAAATGCGTTCATAATAGGTTTCTATTTGCCAATTTTATTGGAAAACAGGCCAAACGATTTTAGCGAGCAGATTCTTGTCTGCTCAATCTCAGCATGTTCTAGATGCAGTATTAACCGGTTTATTAAGTGCTCTCCACAAAAGCGTCCATATAAAATTTAATGGTGAGACGATTTTTCAAGGATCAACCTTTGAACTATGTGGTTTCGATCTGCTTGCAGGCGAAAGAAAGGTCTGTCAAGGGAAACTCTGTTCCAGCAGTATTGAAACAGGAAAAGAAGTCGCAGTTAAGGTACAGTTGTTATGCTGAGACTATATTTAACTTACATACGTTGAGCAAAGTTCATTTAATTGCCCTTTGAGGTTAAATCATGTTGTATAATACAAAATGTTTGAAACCATTAAAGTACAACATGATTTCTTTCCGGCCTGCTTCAAATAGCTTGTTCTTTCTCTTGACTGAAAGTGATGTAAAAATGAAATTAATCAAGATAATAACGAGACGTGTTAAAGTGTAATTTCAGTTTATTTCCCTGCGAGAATGTTATGTCCTAGCATGTGAGGAAATAAAAGCAGGCTTTTTTTTTCAAGAATTTTTGCATCCTATGTCTTGCATGTGTTCCGTGCGGGAATTCTTGGAAAGTTCAAAAAGCTATATATTAAGATCTTAAACAAGCAATTTATCTGATGTTCTGTGATCTCGGGTTTCATGCATGTGACTGAAGGTCACAGCAAAAAATTGATTTTTTTTCGGTTTAGACTATTTGAATTTCCATCAAAGACTAGGCTTCCTGTGGAGAGAACAATTACCTAGGCAATTATGAGAAAATATAGTTATAGAGCATTGAAAAGTTCTTGTAAGTTACTATCGTCACAGCTCAGTTTGGGGTTGAGCTAAAAAAGGAAGCAAGCACAATTCAGGTGAAAACTTCCAAAAATACTCCAGCCCACTCAAAACCATGCCAGCAGAATTTAAACAATCTGTTGGTGTCAATTCTGGGGTTTCGGTGTCTGTTGTTCCTCTTTTCCCCGATAATTTTATTAGTTCCAACAAACTATCTCGGTTTGTATGATAAGGACATTTTGTACATATACCATATATTGTATTTAGAAATTTAATTTGGGTTTAATTATACGATTCAAAGTATGTGATGAAGTACTTACAAGTCCGAGAGAGGATTTTTATTTCTTTCACTCTTAGGCCTGGTAAAGGCAGAATGATTTTGACTATTCTAACTTTTTAAACTGTGGATGAAGTACTACTTAAGGGAGGTGACATGGCAGAGCAGCTAAGGTGCTAGAATTGTAGTCCAAGGGTCCAAGGTCTTTCCCTGCCCTAACAGCCAGCTGCTTATATTCTTGGTAGTCCTGATTCAACTCCTAATCCATGCTTGTAAATAGTCAACTGGTTTGTCTCCAACCAGTTGGCTTCTCCCAAGACTAAAACGTCTTTTGGTCCGCTTGAATCCATTAGGTGTTTTCAATTTGTCATACAGTACTTCTGTAAATTTGAACTGTACTCCCCTGTACAGAGTTCACTAGCCCGATTGTAAAATCCACCAGCCCATGGTTATTAGACAAGACTTGCATTGCATGCTGATTCTTAACCTTATTACATATATACATTCTTTTTCCATTCCTAACAGTTTAAGGTTTGGCTCATATTATCAGGAATTTGAAAAAATCTGAGTTTGAGAAATCAGGAGGCTAGTGTATTAAGGCTATGTTCAACTATTCATTTTGTTTGGAATTCAATTTGTTTAAACATGCATTGGTACAATAATTAAAAGTGATTTCATTTATAAAATCTTTTTTTGTTGTTGTAACATCAACTCCTTTAAATGTTCACATATAACAGGAAAGCAACCTTTATAATTTATTAAGGAATTTCTCTGGAAAATTTAAAGTTGAAAAATAAGAAGGCTTGATTTTCTTAGATTGAAATGTACCAAAAAAATGTGTAGGGCACATTTCTTAGGAAAAATGTTTTTGCGGGCTGCCTTCTTTTGAAGGGGGGGTCTTCCCCTGGGAAAAAAATAATTCAGTGTGGTAGCTGAGAAGGGCATTTCAGTGCATTTTGAGCCATGAGTCAGGGAAAAGAATTTTAGCCATGAGGATGGTTCTGTACTGTGCCTTCATTGACTTACATTTGCTTTGTTTTATATCAAATTTGTTTTTTCAAACTAAGTGTTAAGAGGCAAATACCAAGGATATATCTGTCTCTGAAATTTTTTCTTTGAGTTGAGCTGATGCTTCCTTGATGTCTAGGTGGCAATTATTATTATTGTAGCTGGTTGCAGGTGCTGTTGGAGAACTCAGAATTTATTGTTAGAAGTACTCTTTTTAATCCTTTAAAAGGGAATTGATTGTTGCGTTAAGATGATGATGTACACTTTCCTCTTTTCATGACATTGGCAACTTGCTTTTTTGTATTCCACAAGGTTTTCTTACTCTCAGATACTGATCATAATTCGTCTACTCCAGAATTTTAGGCTTATCGTCTTAATCCTTAAAAGAAACGATTCCTCATTGTTGTGTTGGTTAAATATATGCTACCCTTTGGTGACCTTGTAGATTGTTGACAATTATCAGCATTCCATTATCACCTAAAGACCTGTTTGTTTTGTGGTAATCCCAAAGGACTAGCTTCAAGGAGCTATGTTGCACTAGGTGCTATCTTTTTAAAAAGCCAAAACTTTTTTTGCATCAATTGCATACCAAAAACAATGGTCTAGTTTTGTTTTGAAACTGTTTCTTGTTGTCTTTTGCAATGGATGGCAGGGATGGATGTGGATCAACACTTGAAAAATTTGGGCCAACTTTTTAAAGTTTTACTGCTGTCGCTGCAAAAATCACCAAAAAAGCATTATGATTAGTGCTCCGTGGTAGAATTGTTTCATATCTTCTTCATAACTTTATAGGAGCATTTTGTGTATGGTCAAAAGCCCTAACTTTAATGACTTCAGTACAGAATTGACCTAAAACAGCATTATCATCCTCCTCACAATATAGCCCTTAAAAATGAAGTTAGCACAGCGATAATTAATGGTGCTGATCTTAGAGAACTGCAAGTCCAAGGAAAAATAATGGCATTCTTTCAATGCTTCTCCATTACCACAGAGTTTAGGGTTTAACCAAGCATTGTAATTTTTGAGCTTGTCACTCAATTTAGACTGTCTCTTATCACGTGAACTAGATCAGATTTCAGGTTACTTCCTTTATAATGGGGTGAGAAATTCAGGCCATATTTTTGCATGTGGCTGTTCACGGTTGTACATTTCAGTTGTGGAATTCAGCAGATGGTCGTGTTGTGGCAGGTGTATAGTGGTGACTCCCTTGTGTGATTCTTTTCCTAGAAATAAGTCAGGCTTGGCCTAGTTGCTGACATTTATCCAGCTAGTGTGATTAGCTGTCATTCAGGCTACTTGACGTTTTTGTTCTTGTAAGTTAGTCCTAGACACGTGATCATGTCGTGATTTCTGTTTCGGAAGTGCGAAATGAAGCAAAAGGTATGTTGCAACCTTATTATTTAGGCCATTATTTTACAGTCTCCATTGGTCAGCAATCTAATGTACTTGTAAATCGTGATAAAGCTTTTCACAATAAGAACTTATGCTTGAAGTTTTTTGTTAGAATGTTTATATGTGGACTAAACCTTACAAGTGAGATCAAGTACAGCATGATTACCGATAATTATATGCTCTGTACCTCCATTCAGTTGGTCATGTGTAATTTATTTCTTTAACAGTCTCATATATTTAGACTGGCTGGAACTACTGAGGAATATAACATTGATCATTCAAATATTTAGAACACTTTGACCATCTCAACATTTATTTTTCATGATCGGATGTTGATCTTTGAGGACGTGATAATCAGTTACCTGCATTGATTAGTTCGTAACAATAAATATTTGTCCCAGTTAATTAAGAAATACTTTTCAGAGTGACCTTATCTGACTCATTGCTAATTAAAATAACATTGAGTTTGTCATCAAGTGAGTGATTATAGCCGAGGTTAATTCTTGCATGTTTCATTAGAAATAAAACTGATGCATTTTCATGTGAGTTGTTAAAATGTAAAAAAATGATGAGAAGTTGAGCTAGCATGTCCTATGAACAACCCGTATTTGTATGCATGTAAAAGACATCCAATACTTACTGCCATGGTAGCATTATGTGAAAATTTGTGTTACTTAATGAAGCTGTTTGCATGGTGATAAAAGAAATGTCAGGTACATGTACGTTAAAACTTGACAATTTTTTCTTCATTCTGTTTGGGTGATATAATTACGAGATTGGATGTAATTTCTTTGTGCACGTGAAGGATGAAAACTTATTTTTTGTACAAAATCCCTGCCCTTAGGAAAACATATTTGTCTTGTTGGAGATAGTAGGCTGTGTATTAATAATTTAACCCAGTTTGGGGTGAGTCACGTACAAAATCTTGACACTTCAACACAACTTTATTTTAGGGCTAGGGTTGGGGACTGCTTGTCAATTAATCTATTCAATAATTAAATCATTCAGAATGTCTTTAAATTTAGTCTTTTCTACAGTGTGGATATTGAAGCTGGAAAATAATAATCAAGACTTCAAAGACATGAGAGAATTGAAAAAATTAATGGCTATCTGTTGTTAGTTAACTCATAATCAGCTCATTTCCTGTCATCAGTGGTTGCTAGTGATAAATCACTGCCATAGTTCAACAGAGTTGAAGATTGAAAAGAGTTGCTACTATTTTAACATACACATTTTGTGTTTTGTTTCTTGTTAACAAGTTTGTGTCCTATTCCATTGCGATAAAAAATGAGAGACTGCCCCTGCCCGTGGCATATTTTGTTTTGGAAGTATTATTAATACTTGTAATCCTTATTGGTGCCAGAGATAAAATTCCAGCACATACGATTACTACAGACATACATGACTTTAGTCATGAACAATGAGTTGATGTTTGCAAATTCTTAGACAGATCAATTTTCGGTAATGCGTCAAGGTTCTCATTGTTGTTCAAGTATCATGCTCTCTCTGCCACAGACATGTCTTTTGCTTGAATTTAATTTTTCTAAATTATCTGTGTGAAAAGTGTCTGTGACATATAGTTGTAAATCACTTTCTCAATAACATTGCAGTTATCAGTTATTTAAACAAAACAAAATCTGTGCGGAACTTCCTTAGCGGAAAAAAGTGCATGTATTATAAATGAGATTACCACTGTGTTTCAGAATCTTAGCTAATTTGATTTTGTAGTTAAGTTAATTAAAGTAAAACTGTCCTGCTAGGATGTTTTTGCCCCACGGTAGTTAAATGCATATCAGTTTTCCTGCTTCCTGTTGAGAAAGCATAAATCTTTGTTTTCATTTTGAAGAGCTTGTGAATTGATGTAAAGCAAAAATAAAAGGCTGAGATCATGTTTAAAAACTCCTAATGAATGGCATTTTACTGTACTTGCCATGGTTCAATTTTATCCTTGGTTCAAATTTGATACATCTATTTTTTATATTCATTATTATGCATTAAAACACGCAAAAAGAAAAGAAACATAAAATTCAAACCAAGGATAACAGTGAACTATATAATAATTCACCCTGGGCTTGAAGTGTTTGTATCATTAATTAATTTTCTTTTATCCGCAACCGATTTTCATTTTATTGAAATAGACCTAGATCAAAGACCGCACATGGAAACAGGTTATTTTTTTAATGCGATTTAAATTTGTATATGTTAGTCCATGGTTTGAGTTGTGGTAAGAATAGCAGTGTCCATCTACTCAGCTCCCCTGGAAAGAAAGAATTTTGAAAATGTAAAACATGCTGTTCTGGAAGGTCAAGGAAGGCAAAGGAAAGCTACATGCAGCACTTGAAAATTGAAATAAATCTGACAAGATCAGATCCTCTACCAAAGCTCCTCTATAATTTTGCTGTCATACTATTACAAAGGCATTTGTTCCTGCATGTATATTGCAAGGAATGAGGGGCGAAATGTTTAAGTTTTTTCCTGCGAGTGAAAACTTTGTAAGATAGAACATGTGGAGACGTTACATGTAGTCTTAAAATGGTAAGAGCTAGTCTCAAGCATTTCTTGTTTATAAGAGGAATGGTGGCATTATGGATTATTTCATTTCAACGAGAACTCAGATGGGCATTAATTTTTTCTCCTTGTTACAAAGTTATAATAGTTTACAGCAAGCACACAAATGAGATGTGTAGCTTGAGTGAAGGGCTTGGATATTCAGGACTGTGCTCTAGCAGAGCCCGGTGTCCCCTGGCACCTAACTTTTGCCCTTGGGCAACTAGCAAATCTCAGATTTTTCATACAAATCATATGCTGGGCACCCTAGATTTTACAGTTTCAGAGCATTGGGCTCCCTTCAATTTTCCTTAGAGCACAGCCTTGAGTATTTATGCCTTCCACTAAGGGCCTGACTCTAGTTTAAACCTCTCTACAATGGCTGCTGCTTTCTTCTGTCCCCAAGGTTGCTGTGGTGGTGAGGTTCAACTGTATTTAGTTTCAGAAAGCTTGAATACATTGTTTTACTTTTGTCAGGTTTGTCACCATGAAGATTGTCAGGAGATAAATAATGGAAATCCCCTTCTTCTTTGCCTGAAGTGTGATGAAGTTCACCACCTTGGTGCAGCGTCAAATCATGCAAGGTTTGATGTACCAGGTAAGTTGGCACTTGATTCAGGATTTCTAACGTTATTTACTAGTCCTTTTTCACAAAAGTTATTGATCTCAAATTGCATTTGATTGCATAATCCATAATGTGATTAATGTTATTGTAAATTAAAATTCAGGTTAAAATGGTTTCAACCTAGTTTCTCATCATTCCTTTTATTGTCTCCTAGCCCAATCATGAGTTATAAATAATGGAAATTGACAATCAAACTTTAACTTGAATTTCATTTGAGACCAGTTTGTGACCATTTTTTATTTTCAAGGCTGGCCGTCTCTCGGTATTCCCATCATAAGATCTCACTTGTTTGATTAAAATTTGGTCTATGTTTTATTTAGAGAGGCCTAGTACTAATTTATTCAGGAGGCCATCAGCAGGCTCAGATTCTGGGAATGAAGATGACTTGGAATCTGAGCCTAACAATAAAGTGTGAGTTTCATTCACTTGTTTTAGAATAAGACATTTAGAACTACAGATCAGGGAAATAGAATGTTGATTAGGACAGTGTCAGGCGTCATGTTAATAGTATGCTTGGCGGTAATTACATGTAGATTGAAGACTTGCCGCTGAAGTTGTTGTAGCACTTTATAAGTAGGTTGAGTATGATCGTCCAGGTGAACAAAAGTCCTGAATTTAGGACTACGTTCACCAGGACGATCACACTCAACTTACTTATGAAATGACTTCTGCATTCAAACCTTTCACTGTAGCACTTTAATCACATAAAATGGATAACTAAAGTTAAAGGGTTCTTTGCAACGAGGGATCAAAACAACAGCTGTTCGATGGACAATGTCCAGCCACAATGGCGTTTTGACTGGCCAAAGGCTCCACTCGCCAGTCATGTTGACCAGTCTTTCCTGAACAAACAGCCAAATCCTCACCTGTAAATCTTAGATTTTGTTTCTTTGAAAAAATACAATCACATTCACTAAGAGAAAACAGCATGGGTATCAGTTCATTTTTTCTGCAACTTTTTGACTGGTCAGAAAACAGGATTTATGAAGCAAAAATTTCTTTGGCTGGTTAATGTGTCCGGCCACCGTCCAAAAATTATTTTGAGCCCTGGCAATGCAAGGTGAAAGGTGTATGCTCTTACACAAGACACTAGAGAACACCTTAGTGTCAACTTCACATAACTTGCTTGGAATGAGATTAAGCTGAGAGTGTTTTTTTTCTAAGAAACATGTACAAGGTGATTTGGAGCCATGCTAGTGAAGTTTTCTGCATGGGGCTGGATTCACAAAGACCTTGTAGGATAGGAAATATCCTAAATATAGTTCCTTAACAAAAGCCAGTTGTTGTTTGACAATAGTTGAGATATGTACTTTTGTTAACTTAGGAAGCCTTCATTAATCCAGCCCCTGATAAAACTACCGGTAATTGAAACTGTGTAAACTTTCATACATTCCTGTCACTACATAAATATGTGGTGTTCATTTGTTTGTTTTTGTTTTAACAGTGACAAGAAACATCGTGGCTATTCCTCTGGGAAGCGCATGTTTAAGTTAAACACTGCAGCCAAGAGGAAACCAAGGAGACATAACACAGATGTGAGTTTGTCAAACAGTCTTGACCCTTTAAGCGCCGCATGAATAAATACTTTATATATAAAAAATATATATATATGTATGCTCTCAATTCTCAATTATTTTATTTTATTGTAGGTGTCATCCACTAGATTAGCCTTTGCTATTTGGATGATTCCAACTCGCTCTCTATTTTGTTGTTACATTTTTCTTTTATTGCTTAGTTGTACTGTGTTTAGTCGCCTATGTGAATTTAACCTTTATGTCATGTAAAACTGAGCTGAGTTTAATAAATCATCTTGTCTTGCCCCATAACTACATACAATTTCTCCAGACTGATCTCCAAACATTTCCTTAATTATTCGTCGAAAGAATTTGATAAAAGATCTAAGGATTTTTCTTTGTGACCATTTGATAAATTCCCGAAACTTTTTCTCTGGATAATGAATAAGTGTTTTTAGGAGAAAATTGATGTTGGTCACTCTTGAGATTAAGAAAAAGGGTTAACTTGATTATTTGAAACAATATTGTAAGACAAATGCTTTACAATAACATTAAAAACATTGCTTTACATGCTTACACTGTAGCTTTTGAATGATGTACGTACAGTGAAAAGTTTGTACAGTGAAGAGTTGAGTCTGTTAATGTAGTTGGAACAATGTACTTCTATAAATAAGGTGGTTAATTCTTGGCATAATACCTCTTTGGGTTTTAATTATGTTGTTTCTCAGATGAAGTGTAAACAGATGCAAGCACCTTGTTATATATTTACTATTCATTTCCATTTTCTTAGGATCCTGGTCGGGATTTTTTTAGTATTAAATTTTTTGATCACAAGTCTGGAGAATTCCAGATCAACTTATTCCCTGCACTCAGTGGAAAATCGCTAAGGTATGTCAGTCTTTTAGGAGTATTAATTTGTAACCTTTTTAGGACATTAAATGTAACTCACTTTAACTGTAGGAGTTACTGTATGGTGTTTTATACATTCTATAATGTGTAAGAAGCAGTGCTACGTTTGTGAAGCCATGTGTTGGTTGGCTTGTAAGTGCATGTCTTATGTTTGGATTTTTTTTTTTTCAACTTAAGCTTAAATATTGACTGTGAGCTTATTGTAAGACTAAAGATTAAAAGACACTGCTAACACATAGACTTTCAGTGTTGGTGATAATATATAATTCTGTACAGATCAGGTTGCAATGAAAGTCTGTTTTACAGCTTGCCCAACTCACATGTACCAACTCAAGAGTTGTTTTAACTAACCCACATGAATTTCATTACGAATTTAAACAAATTGTCTGTTTTTATTACAGTACTTCTGTGATATAAATTCCCCCTAAGAAGTTACTTGCGTAGCTGTTGGGCAAGTTAAAAACAGAATTCACTAGTCTGATTGCGAGTAGCTGTGGGCTAATGAACAGACCTTTCTTTGCATGCTGCAAATGTAGATTGTCCCCCTGACCAATATTTCAGTCTTAATTTTCTGAAATGTTTTTTTTCTCCTTTATCACAGGGATTCTATTGAGCCACTTTTTGAGTCGCAGAACTTTTCGTTTACAACTCACTCAGTATTTCTGGATTCCTCAAACACTCCTCTGCCACTTGCCTTCGATACCTTCCCACTGGGTGGAAATGTTCTTCATGTGAGAGGTATGACCAACATTTTTTTTCTCCCTATACTAACATTGCACAATCAAACATAAAGGTTGTAATGAAAACGGAAATTATCTTTGTTCAATGAGTTCTTGATTTTAAACAGATTCTAATCATCAGACCATGATAATTATTGTGTATATATAAATATTATTAGTATACACTGTATGTCAACTGATGAGGATAACAATGTTTTCAGAGAGTCCCGAGTTCTGATGAACATCAGGACACGAAAACAAAACTAACTGGTTTACCATGGGGTGTGGCATTAAGTCTTTTGTTATTCCTAGACTTTCACTTCAACGGTAACAGAGAACAAAAAAACAAATCAAAACATTGTCGGTCCTTTAAAGCTTTATAAGAACACAAATTTTATTCTTAAAACTGCTGAATGAACAATTCACAAAATACATGTACTGTCTTGCATCATCTACACCTTTTTCGTCCTTGGCTGCAATATTTCTTTTTGGATAACTTTGAAAATCATCGCTTTTTAGCTTAAGGCTCCTTGTTTGTATTGTCATGTTCATTCACTGGAGTGAAAACAGGCAATGTTTTTCGCGCCTTCTGTCACACCACCTTTCACCATGCTTTGATCAGATATGTCCCGAGTGGGGTACAATAACTGAATTGTATCATTGTGCAATTGAGATACATTTGAATTTAGTCAAGACCACATGACAAAAATCAATCAACCACAGTCTCTGTTTATTTGAGCAAAAGACTAGGAAATTAACAGTGGGGTATCTTAAGAGAGCAGTATGTTTAATACACTTTTCTTCTCTTTAGCTAATGCAGACATGAAGGTGGATCAGAGAATAATAGACATGGTTAGTGTGGAAGAGGGGATGACAAGACCAAAGAGTTCCTCTTTCTTGCATCGGTCTGGTTCATTTACGACAAAGGGTAGCAAAGACAAGGGAGGCACTCTGAAAAAGGCAGAGAATGATGACAAAGACAGAGAAAGCGGTAAAGAGGACAAGTTACTTCAACAATTTAATAAAAATGTAAGTAACATAGTAAATGGTTTGAACTTAAAGTCCTGGATAAGTACATGTAGATGGACTCTGACTTTCCAGGTGATTGTAGCATAGGCCCACGCTGTTCAAAGCGCTGGATAACATTATTCAGTGGATAAATCACTAGCCAGCAGATGATTATTAGGGACTGAATAGAGATTTATCCAGTGTATAGTGTTAGTAACCTTTTTGAACAGCTCGGCCCTGAATAGGATGACTTTTCAGGTGATTGTAGCCCAGGCCTAAGTTGTTCAAAGCGCTGGATAACATTATTCACTGGATAAATCAGTAGCCAGCAGATGATTATTAGGGACTGAATAGAGATTTATCCAGTGGATAGTGTTAGTAACCTTTTGAACAACTGGGCCCTGAATAAGATTGTTGCTGGCAGTGACTCTACCACATTTTGACTAGCCTGCGCCATGGCTGAAACTAAACCTCTGATTAAGTCTGTCTGCAAGCCAGCGCTGAAATTCTTGTTTTAGGCTCCCATTTGTGTACCAGGATTTGAGTACCCATGGTGATTGGCTTGTTAAAACAAGCTGTTGTTGATTTGCCAATCAGGTTGTGGGAAATTGGGCACATTATTGTTTAAAAAAAGACAATGTTCCTATGCCATGCCAGGGTATTCTTCAAACTTTATGGCTTTTTGTCAAAAACCTTAAATCCTTGCTCATTTTGTTCTTTTACTTGTGGTAAAATTAGACTCAGCGAGGCAAGAAAAGCATGGAAGCTCTATTTGGTAAAGAGTTTGGTGGCATGCAACCACAACCATCAAGTCCAGTTCTACACGGTGGCATGTACACAGGAGGAAGTGGGTCTATGCCGAGACCAAAGTCAGCGGGTCGGCTTCAAGGGTTATTCAGCCAACCTAAATCAATGAAGGTATCCAATACATTTAAACTACATGTATTATTATATCAGTTAATTTCTTTCAAATCCAAAGTCCAAACCACAAGTCAGTCAATACAGTGTATATGTCCCTCCATGACAATGTCATTTCTAACATATTTATATTACTTGTGATCATTATTTTTAAGGGAACACTCAAAGATGCCTTAGATCGATACTCCTTGTATGGTTTGGAAGAAAATTCAAGCTATGATTGTAACTTCAAAAGTGAGATTGAAGACATAATTAAACTGGTAAGTATTTTGAATTCTGTGAGAATCCTTTGAAAGTTAGTTAGGGGAGCTAACTTCAAAGCAATTTCTTTCATCCTTCTTTTCTTCCATCAGATGGCCCTAAAAAGCCCCTTGAAAATTCTTTTTAGAAGAATAGGTGCTGCAGAGAAGTTTTTCTTCAGGAAATAATAAATTGTTCACTAAAATTATTTTTTTAGCTGCAAATATTTTTGAGTTCTGGGTTCTGAAATTTCCATTTGTGTACCCTGGAAAACTCCTGGAATTTTATTTCTTTTTTTCTTAATGATATCAAACCCTGATAGCATTAATATCTTTGTTAAATGCAGTTTAATTTATTGAATTGTGTTGTTGTGGTAAAGTTAGAGTTACAATTACTGGTATATTTGCCATAGGTACCCACGTAATAGCTGGTTGCTCTCTTATGTCAGCCCACCATAGTGATGGATTAGCTGATCCATATGACCGTTAACCATCACTATTTTTTTTACAGCAGACTCAGTGATATTGTTAAACAGTTTTAGGGTGCAAAGCTAAATTAATGCATCTTTCTACCCCAATGCTCTCACTTAAGAGTTCACGTGCACACTAAATAATTAAGAAATATGCCTGTCGCTGTTTTCAATCACTTGCAGGAGACATCATGGACAGAAGTTGTCAGTGAAGCTCATATTAAGGTAAAATGAAAAAATGAGGATTTTCAACAACTTGAAATGTTTGGTTAGAAGCAGGAGTGTGTGTGTGAGGAAATAATTTTTAGTAAAATTGCTGGCACATGTACTATGACTTTTTCTTATTACCCCATGTTTATTTTCTCTGTTCATCAGGCAATGACTAAAAAACAGAAAGACCAGCAAGAAGCGATCTGGGAATTGTTGTCAACAGAGGCAGCGTACATTGCTAAACTGCATGTTATCAAAAAGGTATGGTTTAGCGTTTGTGCAGTATGCCTTCCTTTCTATTTTATTTAAATATATTCTTGTGTTGCTCTGCTAGTCCTCTTCACAGCTAAGAAAGGTGAATATAATATTAACAGAAAGATAGAAGCTGCCAGTGTCTCCACAATAACAAGCACTTGAGACGAACAATACGATATCACGCTGATCGATCACTAGCCTTCAAAACCTTTTCAATATGATACACAGTTTAAATCGAGGTTTCGCTGTATGCAACCCTTACATTCAAAATATGCCATAATCATGGTTATCTATCGCAAGAACCATCCACCTTTTCCCCTCAACTGCTACCTGTACGCCCAGCAAACATATCAAACGCACTCTCCTAAGCTCCGATTACTCCTAGTATTAAATCATAATTTGTTATTTCTGGAGGTAAATTTCTATGTACCAATTTTTTTTGTTGTTGACAGCTTTTTGTCCAGTGCCTCCGAAATTTGCAGGGTGAGGGATTTTTAACTGAGGTATGACCATTTTTCAATCTTTTTCATGACTTCTAATATGAAAAAGTGATGTTAGTGAGTGTTTTTTTTGCTTTCGCTAAGTGCCAACGAAAGAAAAAGAATTTGCCTACATCACCTGTTTTAGTTCCAATGTTTATAAAACCATGTTAGCTGCTGAGCCGAGAATTTCCACTACAGGCACTCCTCGTTCCTACATTTCTGCCATGCTCTTGGCCTTAAAATCGCTCTTATTCTTCTGCTTAGACATTTTTTAACCTTAAACTTGTCGAGTTTCAAACAGCGAAAGGGAAATAACATTTATAGGTTAGCGCGAACTTGAAATAGCGAGTTGAAGTTTGTACAAGTACAGTAGTGTGGCAGAGAACATTGTCCGAACTTTGGAGGTTCGTTTGTTTACAACAAAGGTCATCAAAAGTCACGTGAAACTACATGTGAAATCTAACGCCACTAAAATCCCCAGGGAATCTACACCTTTATACATTACACTTTTCACAGCATAATCAAGAATTTTTTTGCCTGCTGCAATACTTCACGTGGCAATAAGCTGGCCGCCTTGCATACCGACCGTCTTCGCTCGGCTTGCTCGTTGGCAATAAACAAGTATCAGAAATCAACTGCCTGCATAACAATAATAATATTGTTATACAGACTGTTGATTTCTGATACTTAAAAGTGGGGTACTCTTCGTTGTAATTTTTACACTATGATCCACTTTTTTGTTCAGATTGAAGGTTCCAAGCTTTTTAGTAACGTGGAGGACATTTATACGGTTAATTTAGCATTTTGGATGGCTAATCTCAGCGGAATAGTGGAAAATGTAAGTAACCTGTACTTTTTATCCTTGCTAAATCTTGCAACAAAAAAGTGATGAAAACATGACCTCAAAGTATATGGTTCTTACAAATTAACCTGGGTAGCTGGCAGTATAGTTATGGGCATGGTACTTTCTTGGCATCAAATCCGCAAGGGAAAACTTCCTCTCAATCTTCATGCCACTCCACCACCAAAAATTAACAGCTTTGTCCTGCTTATCCTGACTGCTACACAGGTTATTGTGACTTACAAAGCATGTAGAGGTGTACATTTTAGTGGCTGAACTATACATGTACTTCTCATATCCTTTAACTTGGTGTACAAAAATAGAGAAGATGTGGTTTTGGTGTCATATTGATATTCTATTTGTGGAAAAAAAAAGTAAGAAAAGAACAAGAGCCAAAAGAGTGTTTATTGATGTAAGTGAAGGTCGTATATAAGAGATAGCATTTTCTGCTTCCTTAGTAATAATAATAATAATAATAATAATAATAGTTTTTTATAATAATAATAATAATAATAATAATAGTAATAATAATAATGTACTAATTGTAATCTTTTTTTTGTACAGGCACGGCAAACCAAGGATCCCCTCAATCCATTAGACATGGAACAAGGATTTAACATGGTAAGCATTAATATAAGATGTATTGCTCTATTAGGGGGCTTTGCCCATGCATTTTGTTCATATTGAGTATTAAAGTAGTTAAGAAATGGTCCGGCCACTTCAAAGTGCTACTAATTTTCCTGGACAACAAACTAACACCATGGCCTGTTAAAGGTCAGCAGCACTGAAACAGTCAAAATGTTACAATACTTAACATAGTGAAATGAAACCATTTTACACTTAGCGGCACATGATGAATATGATTTGTCATTCTACTGTTGCAAACTTTTGATTGGGCCATTTGCTGCTGGATGTGTCACTCAAAATAATGGGGGACACTGTGGAAAAACCCTTTAAAGTAATTGTTACATAGGACTCTGCTCCTAATGACAAATTTTCGATTGGCTTTGGGCTCAACCCTCCATCTCCCCACTACCCTGGCAATGTTGCCTCCCTCCCCTCCTCCCTCCCCTCCTCCCCCCCCTCCCCACCAAGACACATTTTTACCAATTTTGCTCAAAATTTAACTCCACTTGGGGTGGGGGAAAGACTTTTCACCTCCATTGAAACTAGTCTGGACTGTCTCTGACGCAGGCTACATTTAACTGTCCTTTGTTATTAAGACGGAAAATTAAATTTTACCTTTGGATGTTGTTTGTAGTTTGAGTCGCACTTTGACCCTTACATCCTATACTGCTTGGAGGAAGCCAACTGTTTGAAGTACTTCAAGGAAAAACTTATGGAAAATGAAGAATTTAGAACGTACATCTCAGTAAGTAGCTATCATGGTATTTTTCATTTTCATTTTATTTTGTTTTTTTTCATTTAAGCCCCATGGTTAGTGAAGATTTAATGGTAATGTACGTCATGAATAACTATTTGAATTGGGGTCAGGGGAAATTTATTTGGCTATTATTCTGCTTTTCGTTTTTTCCAACAGTAGTTTAATTTTTTGGTGAGTCAAGTTAGTGTTTGTTTTGCTGCTTTGAAGACACTTTGGCATAACTTGTGGCAAATTTGCCATAAAATTTAAACTGGGTGTTTACAGCAATAATAAGTAGGTGGAGAACTAAAAAGCCAGGAGGTTCTTTGGGTTATATAATTTTCTGTTTTTCTTATTAAAGTAGTTGGGGGTCATGCTCTTGTGGGGGGAAAATCAGGCCTGGCCCTTGTCCCTAAACCCATTTGCCCCTGAGCCGCTTGTAACCCGCCCATGGGGATCGACGTCCCTTCCACCATTTGTGACATCATCAGTTTTAATGGTCAAGGACAACTTTGCCCGCTAACTTGTGCAGAGTTAAGAGATCTTTCAAACCATACCAGAGTGAGCACAAACTGAGTCAAGGACACTGGAGAAAAAGGCAAAAAAACATGTAACATTGACCTGAAAATTTCCACGAAAATCTTGTTCCACTACCCATCTTCCTTTCCCTTCACCTAATCCTAAGATCCTAACCCAGGGACAAATAGGTTAGTGAATGTATGCATTTATAAATAAAATATAGAACAAAAAAGCTCAACACGACTCCCAGCTAAAAAAATTCACTTCCTGCTGTTCATGGCCACGTATACTTTAACTTGGTTACAACCTTATTGTTTTAGTGGTGTGAAGATCACCCATATTGCACCGACCGGCTCAAGTTAAACGATTTCCTGGTGAAGCCCATGCAGAGAGTTACAAAGTATCCTCTGCTTGTGAGAGCGATTTACAACAAAACTCTTGACATTGAGGTGAAGGAACATCTAACTAAAATGGTGAGTTAACTGATCAAGTGTTACATTAAGATTTTCAAAGATGTAGAAGTGGGGAGATTAAAAAGAGGTGGAGCTAACCTTTTTTGGACTCAACAGTGTTTGGATTCTAGGTGTGACACTCTTTCATATGTATACACTAGAAATTCACGTGTTTTATGGTAAAACTCAGGATCACGTAAGAAACAAATTTGTTTGGAATGCTGTTGCAATGTTGCAAGAGAAAAGTCAATCAGGCTAAATTGTAAATGTGGCTAAATGTAATAAAGGGTAAGTCAAACGTGAAACAATGCTGCTCAGCAATTTTCCCCCAAGGATTGGTATGTGGGGTGGCGGGGGTTGCATGTAGGGGATGACGTATTTAGAGCTCTGCTTTAGGTGTCAAGTCATGGGGCGTTTGTTTCTCGCTACTGGGCAGTTCTTACTGATTTGTCCAATTCCCCGACGCTCATCTACTGTTGATGGTTTTAATTGGTTTTTGATTGTTTGGTTTGATTATGTGTACTGTCTCTTTTTATGATTGGTCACTACACAACAAATATTCTTGAAGCTTTTCAGGTGTTCATGGGTTTCTACGCAAGTAACTTTTTCACCCTTACTATTGACCAAAGGAAAAAAAACTGTCAAAAAGATGACATTTCGTTTTGTACAATCCTAAGAATTAAATACTACTTCGCAAAATTTCTGTCAAAGAAAGTTTCATTTGAATGACAACACCATAGGATTTCATCCACAGACACAAAAGTTAGTACCATGTACTAAATAAATAGTACCATGTGAAAGTACTGCTGAAGAGGTTTCATTTGAATGGTAACATCATAGGATTTCATCCACAGACTCGAAATTTAGAACTACATACTAAATAAATAGTACCATGTGAAAGTACTGCTGAAGGGGTTTTATTTGAATGGTAACATCATAGAATTTCCTCCATAGATTTAAAGTCAGAATGACAAATTATCTCTCTGAAAAGTGGTCTAGGATTGAAGGGCTGAAGTCCACCATCAACGTGTTTTCCCAACCATTTCCTATGCTACCTCAACCTCAACCCCCTCCCTCCCCCCGCCACTTCTGCCTCTTACGTCAGTCGGCACCGGAGGCCACTCTCTTGGCGTGACTCCTCATTATAACCATAAGTTATCCTAAATCTTTTTTTTAGCGTGACCGTGTTGAATCATTTGTCAGTAAAGTGAATGGGGCCATGAGAGTGCGACACGAGTTGGAAAAACTCAAGGCAACGGCGGAAAGAATTCAAAATAATTACAATGTGGTTGAGGCTGTCAATGAGGAGATGGATAAGGTATTGATCAGTCTTGTCTTTCTTTCGTATTCTTGCTAATTCTTGTTATTTAATGTAATGGTAATGAAAAGAGTTTCCTTTAAACCCTAGTCATTAAATTCGCATCATTTTTTCTAGAGAACTCTTTTTTGTGCACCTTAATTTCTGCGGCTTTGTTTGTTGAAATCCCAAAAATTAAGTTGCACAAAGAATTAGTTTTCATAAAACTCTAATATTTGTCATTTCTAGGTTGAATTTTTTAAAAGCAATTTAATTCGCCTCTTTATTTCTAGAGAACCTTTTTTTGTGCATTTTAATTTCTGCGACTTTTTTTGTTGAAATCGCAAAAATTAAGTTGCGCAAAAACTGCTTTCCATGAAACCCTAATATTGGTCATTTCAAGGTGGAATTTTTTAAGCAATTAAAGTTGCGTCTCTTTTTCTAGAGAACTTTTTTGGGCACCATAATTTCTGCGGCTTTTTTCGTTGAAATCACAAAAATTAGTTACAATGATAAATTGATTAACCTAATGAATAAACTGCATCATAATTTCGCATGGTTTATTTTCCAGAGAATGTTTTTTGTGCACCTTTTTTTCTGCAGTTTTTTTTTGTTGAAATTGCAAGAAGTGATTAATTGCATGAATGGATAGTGTAAATGTCTCCGAAGTTACATATGTTGCAAAAAATATATATTGATATGGGCTAATTTGTTTTTCTTAAAGATTCTCCAAGAGTACAGTTCCTATGACTTAATGAGACCAATGCCTGGCTTAATAGAGGATGAACACCGCTGTGTTATCCATGAGGGACCTCTCAGACTTCTAGAAAAACAGGGCAAGGTATAAACTTTTTTCCTTCCAAGTGTAACTAGAAACGATACGTCAGAAAAAATGAATTGCAATTGAAAATTATCAAAAACAAGTGGTACCATTTGGAAGTACTTTGGAAGAGGATTCGTGTGATTGGTAACACCATAGGTTTTCATTCACGGACTCAATAGTTAGGACTTCTTACCATATAGATAGTAACGTAGAATTACTCCTTCAAAGGTTTCGGTTGAATGGTAACATCATAGGATTTCATTCACAGACTCAAAAGTTGGAACTTTTTACTACATAAGTAGTACTATGTGAAAGTTCTGCTGAAGCAGTTTCATTTGAATGATCATATCTTTGAAATTCATCCACGGATTCAAAAGTTATGAACACCTTGTACAGCGTTATTGTCACTACCACGAGGGAGTATTGCGCAGTTGGTGTCACTTGAATTGTGACACCGCAAACACTGTGGAAAGCTCTTTCTAAGAGAGACAAGGTGTTGAGATAAAAATTAAGTGACCTAGATTTAAAGCAATTTGTTGAGGAACGGCCAAAGAACTTCGTCTACGGAATGTCCTCTTTAAGAGAGACGTACAATTCTTTTTAGAATTATAATTCTTACTCAGGTTGATTTCTGTGTCATCTTTCATTTCAGATGGACGTGTATGTCTTTCTCTTCACCGATCTTCTTCTTATCACTAAAGCAAAGAAAGGAGGTGACAGGTTTAAAGTTATCAAACCGGTAAGTTTGAATATGTGCCAGAATTATCTAATCCCTAGTTCTTGACTTTGGACGTATTATCTGCAGCTTGATCAAGCAATGACTTCACGCAATACAACTGCCTTAAAGTTAATGGCGGGAGAGGAGTATGTATTTTATAGTTTTTGAGGACTGATGATCTCCTGGTGACTTGTGCGTTTATTAATGCTGTTTATGTTTTTGTAGCCTCTGCAAGTCGACAAGCTTTCTCTAAGTGCTTCAAAAGATCAAGGTATTTCAATGTTTGAATTTATAGTTTTGACCGTTGATTTGATGAAACATTTGAAAGCGTTTTGTCGCATTGGCCGAAATAGAAGTGGAGATTTGCGATCTCTTTTTCGACGATTTTTCTCTTTTTTTTTACCCATGAAGGTTATCAAGTTTCGAAAATTTTTACCCTTCAATGAAATTTTTGAAATTTTCATGTCCTCCTTATCCAAACGCATTTTTTTTCGTTCTTGGGTCTTTTTTGTCTCACAGTACACCTAGATATTGTTAGTCAGAGTATGATAATGAAACAGGTACAAAGAAGCTGCAAGCATCGCCACCACTCCCTTCCCCGTCCCCGTCCCCCCCCCCCCATCCTCCATGTAAGGGAATCCAAGACAGTCTTGGATTCTGGATTCCGCGCCGTGGATTTCGGATTCAAAGTACTGGATTCCGGATTCTTTGTCAGTGGGATTCCGGATTCCTTGAGCTGTATTCCGGATTCCAAAGCCCAGGATTCTGGATTCCTCAAGCAAAAATTTCCTGGATTCGGGAGTCAGGAATTCCGTACATGGGGCGAAAAAGCAGCTGTAACGAAATTGATCAACTGTACTTTCTTTTCTCCCATTCAGGAACCTTCCTTCTTATTTACGTGAACGAATACAACATTGCAGTGCAAGCATTTGCCCTCCAAGGAACAGTGTCAGACCCGTCACAGTGGATGGAAGCCATCAAAAAGGCCCAGGTATGAAGTACTCTATCCCTTTAAGTCCCAATAGTGACCAAAATCAATATCAATACGTAATCAAGAGAACAGGTTATGAGAATTAATAAAATGGTAACCAAGGGAAAAATGCTTTGATCGTGTAGCAAATTCTCTTAACTAATCCTTTAGCGAAATGTATACAGATGAGTTTTGAGAATTTGTATCTGTACCCTTTCAGGGATGTATCATTATGAAAATGATATCGAAAATAGGGATCAGTCTAGGTTTCTGGGAAACTGCCCACCTACCCCTCTCCTAAGGCAACATTTTGCTCTAAGTGAGAAGTTAGTGTTAATGTTGCATTGCTTAAGGGAGGGGTGGGTGGGCAGTTTCTCAGAAACCTAAATTGAACCGAAAATAGGATATGAAAGGCGAAGAGTGGGACCTTGTTCCAGAGCCTCCTTCCCCCCCCCCCCCGAAACTCCATCATTGACTCTGGGAGTGAAACTGTGAAGTAGTTTGCTTAAATTACAGTACTAACCATCTTTTCTTTTTGTTTCAGAAACTCTTCATGGTTGCCAAACTCGGCCAGGGGTCTACCAACATGCTGCAGATGCAGACCAGTAGTGACAATGATCTTGTGAGTCCATCTGGTCTTGTCACACCTGGGCTCAGTTCTTCGCCCGCATTTCCACATGCCGAGCACCGCAGATCGTCAGCATCATCGATAATGTCCCTTGAATCCGACTCTGATGATGAGTCTAGTGTGGCCCTTCCTACTCGCCTTCGTTCTGATTCTGCGTTAACTTCGATGACCACGATTAGCGGTACATCTTTTGCTATGGACGCGAGAGCTCAAGATGGAGCTGGCGAAGAGAAAGATGAACGCGTTGCACCGCAGCTTGAAACTGAACTCATGGCGCCAGAGGAAGAACTGGCCGCTGAAGTTGGAGCTATTGCCCTGCCAAGATCAGAGTCGCTCAGCAAGATCTCGCGATCTTCATCTGCACCGTCTAAGGAGAGACCACGAGTTGTCGAGTCTACTTCCCTGTCTCGCTCTTCATCAGCACCTCAAGGGCCGACACCCGAGCGGGTGTTGAGTTTAAGAGAAGGTATAATTGTGAAAAGAAGAGAACTGGAAGAACACGAGGGATCGGTATCATCATCTTCTACTTCTTTAAATGACTCTGCTGTTGATTCGGACTTACCGTCTCCGTCTCCATTCCAATCATCTTCCATCGACTTCCCATCTTTACCTCCGCCTGAACCTCAGGAATTTGAATTAACAGACGAACCTCAATCTAACTCTGAACTTGAATCTTCTACCGAACACGATCTTCATCAATTTTCGTCATCACCTGATGAAACAATTGTCTCTCCTACGCTTGATAGCGAGGAACGAATTTCTGAACCCGATAACGAGCAAGAGGAAGGGGCTTCCTTTGATACATCTGAAGATGATTTATCACTAACTGCTGACTCTGAAGGAAATGCTTCCGTCTCACAGTTAGGAGAAACATCAGGATCTGAAGTTTTACAAAACCTGTCTGACTCCCCTGAATCATCCGCAAAACCGACTCCACATATCAAATCTCAACTACTAGCACAAGACAAAATCCAGTCCGCTATTACTCCGGCCGAAGCGCAAAGAAAAAAGGTATCTTTGCCCCGAAGATCTTCGCCAGTTGTTTCTCGGAAGCAGCGACCTGAGACTTTTTCAAAAGGTCAAGGTAAAAGTGATTCGGATATAAATGGTATTTTACGTAAAATTCGGGACGCACAAGCAGCCGCACCAAATGCTCCGTACAGTGAATCGTCACCTTCAAATAGTCTAGAGCGCGCGGGGAAAGCGGGGAAAATCGGTAAACGGTCCTCAGAGAGTGCAAGGTGTCCGGTGAAGCCAGATAAATCTCACTATCCTATGAGTGCGAGTTTGGACTTGGCAGACTCGTACGCTAAATCGGACAGTCGCAAAGACAAGGGCTATGCCCCACCTCCCGGATCGTTGTCAGTGTCTAGAAAAAAGAGCATGTCTCTTTCAGATCTCTTGAACATTGGGAAAGATTTAACTAGTAGTAGATGGAAAGATAAAGAGAGTGACAAGGACAAAAATCAACCCAAAATTTTGGAGCCTCTTAGTCCGCTGAGCCCGTCAACTGACGAAGAAACTGTTTCTCATACGGAAGGAAAGAAAGAGGAGAAGAAGTCACGATTTAGTCGACTTAGAAGAAAATCAAGTCGAGCGGAACTTAAGGATGGGATTGCATCTGGTCCTAATATTGATCCCAAAAGAGCTTCAAGACACTTCTTCAAGGAGTCGCTAATGTTGGAATCCTCGTAAGTAGTGTATTTTTGAAAACATTCATGCATCTTCGTGCAGTATTATATGATCACTGCCGGCCGAACGTATGCTCGATTTCCGCCGCTTCCTCGGTACTCCCCGAGAAGAGGCTGTTCGGGGGAGGAGCGTGGGCTCATTTCCCGAACAACAGTTGGTAACTGAGCTTATGCTTAACCAAAATTAACAAATTAACTTACGAATGGTTTCCTCGGTATCAGGTCGTTTCGCCCGAAGGACGCTTCATCCAATAGCAGTTCGCCCAGACTAAGTCTTTATTGTGACGGTGATCAGATAACTGCACTGTTCGTATTTAGTTTTAATTTGCACCGTAACACAGCGAATCTATCTTAACACAACATTAAAGGTGTACCAATATACTTATCTTCCTTTAAGCAATGAAGTTTTAACAAGGAGAGCTTAAGCTTTTTGTAACAAAAGAAATGCTAACTTTTGAAATCCTGTAGGTAAAAATGGTTCTCAGATTAAAAACCAGCGTTGTTTATCATAGTAAACAAGGAAATCTTGGTTTAATATGAAAACAGGTTTTGCTGACAAAATGACCTTTAGCACGTCCGAATTCATGATGTCGTTGAGAGTTTATATCGTAGATCCTCTATTAAGCCCCCCTCTCAAATAAGCCCTGTCCCTCTAATAAGCACCCCCCGCGCCATTTTCAGGGGAAGAAAGTCAATAAGCCCCTCTCCCCTCCCCTAATTATTCTTCCCTAATAAATGATCGACTGTAAAAACTCCGTGTGGACTGATCCGTGATGGTTTATTAACCAACTGGAAGGTCGGATTTCTTTTTGGTCCACGGCTTTACCACTGTGTATTGTAGTGCTTTATGGAGAACTGATACCATCGTCTTTGCTAAATTGAATAAGCCCACCCCCGCCCGCCCGTCCTCCCCCCCACCAAATAGATTTGAAATAAATAAAGCCCCGGGGGGCTTAATAGAAGATTTACAGTACTCTCCTTCATTCAGGATACTTACAAACAAGATAAAAGGTTTTACAGGCTATTGTTAAAACTGACCGGCACGTTAATAGCACAGACACAACAAAAGGGTTTAACTAGCTAGCAGCTCGGATCTGGCACGAACAAACAATAATCAAAGTATAGCTATCGACTATTTTCCTTAAAAAATAAAATAAAAGTGATAAACTAGGGCTACCATGTTCCTCGTAGAATGCTAATAACGACTATAATATTTAAACGTTTTTGACGTAAATGTTTTCATTCATGGTATTTCTGTTTTTAATAGGTAAATATTTGCTCTATAATAATGTAACAGTTGTCCTGTTAAACTCCGTTAATGATACTACTGCTTAAGAATTCTCCAGACGAGGCAGTAAACCTTCATACCAATGTCATACAAAATTGCAATTTTTAATGTCTTTTTAAATTTCGCGCCTATTCTGTCTCGCGCGTTCAGTCACGCGCGTGGTCATTTTTCTGTCTCGCGCGTTTCGCTTGACGAACTAAGAAAAAAGAGAGCCTGCTCGTAGTATATTCTGAAACAAAAATTCGTCGCAAAATCTCGAAATATGGTTGCCCAAATTGTCCATATGCTGGCCCTTGGCATAAAATGCTTTGCAGTTTTGGATATGCTTCTCTGGATGTTAAAAAACCACTCTTTGCAAAACTCTGTAGGTATACCAGAAAATTCAACATGATGAATCAATCTGTGCAAATACTTTGCAATTTTGGGTAACATCTGTAAAAAGGTTTATTTCTTCTTGAGGCAAATGTTTGTTTACCGGTATGTCCGTTTGTCAAACCTCTGACAAAACCAATCATTTGGTTGCATTCTAGAATTTGTATATGATTATTTAAACTTGTATTTATTAAAAGCCATTAACATTTGTACATTGATAATTATTAATAGTGCGAAATATATAAATCATTAACATCGTTCATAAGGCGAAGCCTTTTTACTCTTAACTCTTTAATCAAGCCACTAACCATTATAATGTTTTCATTTTAACATGAATTTGTTAATTATAGTGAAGCACTTTAATCTATACCCATGAATTGTTGCTAAATCTTACACAGTAGAATTTAAAGCTCTTTTATCGCAGTGTTCAATTTTGTTACAATTGACTAATAAACAGCTATTCTCTTTTAATAGTACACAAAGAGACATTTTTCTCATTTTGCCAAAATTCTTGTACTAAATATATACCTGTTACGTTTTGCTTGTCAATACACTCAAGATTTTCATTTAATAGCATTGGAAAAATAAACTGTGAAATCCACAAAAAGAAGTATTCTTATACCAGTCCCTTCTCTAATGTTAAACGGTTAAAATTTAAACTGTAGAGTTTTCAGTCTATGTAAGAAAACTCCTGCTTTTTGGCTTAGCCCTTTAAATTTACAATGCAACGTGCCTTTGAAAATTCATTCACTTTGGGAAAATACTTATACTTGGCCCCCGACAGGGGAGGAGAGGGGTAGTTCCTGGGTGTAGCGGATAGTGAGTATCAGTATGGGAAACTTCTATCCTACCCCTTCCCTAATACAATGTTAACGCTAACTTCTCACTTTGGGCAAAATGTTAGTTTAGGGAGGGGCAGTTGGCAGTTTTCCAGCATCTTATACTGATCCATTGAGATTTATAGTGAGTTATTTAGTCGAGTCCTCTATCATTTATTGCACACACCAAGAAATCGTGGTTATGCTCTAAACAGATAACTCCATTAACACCCTCTTTATATAAACAGAGTAGCTCCTATAACCCCAAGAAAATGGCCGTGCACCATTTCCTCTTTCCTTTCATCTGAAGCGCCTGCCATAAAAGCCACTTTCAGAATAGCCTGCAAACGCAGACGTATTTCCAGTCATCGTTTTTCTCTGGTCTTCTCTTATTCTTCGGTTGGAGAGACGCGACGACCGGAATTAAATAACTTTGCGTTCGCAGGTTACCTTCAGAGAAATCTAGGGTTTTGTAATCGAAATCCTATTTTGTGATCATTCTAGGGAAATTTTTAGTTTTTTACGCGGAAAGTTTCTCTGTGTCCCTCGAGAATGTTAAGGTACATTGACTATAGGAAGTGATATGCCCATCACTGGAAAAAAGAAATGCAGTTACGGTAACAGCATTTTCACTGACCGTCTAGATTGCACAAAATACGCACCATTCGAGTTTGAGTGATGTTAAAAGCCTGCACCTTCACTAAGCCGCGATTTGGAGTGAATAGCTTGACACATGCACTTCATTTGTCACTCGTTCTGCACTCACAACAGCACAGGTACCCCAAGCTTGGAATGCGAGCGCTGTTTATATAACCTTTGTATCGACATTGTATTTCTGTTCTGCGTAGCGTTGGTTATAGGCGTTTGTTTGAAACATTATTACTCGTATATGGATTTGAAACGGAGGGAGAAATCTTATCAAAGGTGTTTAAGCTTCCATTCGGGGGCGTTTCGTAGGGAATTTTAGCCAGTTTCCTTGTTTATTCTAACACAAGCTATATATGAGAAAGTGAACAACATTGAAACAAAACTACGTTACATTTCTCGGAATTTTTTCTAGATTTGTACACTACAAATAGCAGCATTGTAAACCACTGCAACGGTCCATTTAACAGTTGCTTTAAGCCTGTTTCAAAGCGAGGCTAAGTGCAAAGCCATTGGTTTGAAAATGATGTTTAATTTTCATGCACATAAAACTCATTTTCACAACAAAGGTTTTGCACTTAGCTTCATTTTGAAAATGAGAATTTTGGAACTCAGAAAGGTACATTGTCATAAATACGAGGCGCATTTTTCGAGGTTGGGGTACCTGTGATATCACCGGCACATTGAAAATGCATATTTGTAAGTGATCTGGATCAGCTAAAACACCATGTTATATTCTAGGTAGAAGTGATATCCCTGAATTCTGTTGAAGAATGTGGACCCAGGTATTTGAGTGTGTGAAAACAAGCAAAATCCTTGCTTGTACTTTTTTCTTTTGTGTGAGAATTACCCGCAAAGCGAAGCCCTCGTGAGCTGCTTAAATCGAGTCGCTCCCTATGCATATTTGACATGGAATTGCATGTGTGAGCTTTTCAGTAAAATGAAACTGTGGAGTTCTTGAAGTCGGAAACCAAACATTCCTAACGAGGACAGTAACCTGTAACTATTCAGTTATTTTCACCAAGTTTTTAATGTTAATGGTTGCTATAATTTGTTTGCCTGAAGCAACTTAACAGCGTGTGGATTTATCATACATTTTTACATTACATAACGTCATTCGCTTTGAAGAAATTTAACAGCTAATGATAAATATGACCAGTTAACCCTGAAATAAGAAGGGAAAATAATTATATAGTTATAGTGAAATACTGCCGCCTTCATTTCGACAATGGTTTTGAGAACATAATCTAATCTACCTCATTTCTCAAGCGAAAGATATATTGTCCTACTGATGTAATTGGTTTATCATAATGTAATAATAATCACTTAATGACTGGTTCCGAGGGAAACAGTTAATTTTGATTTCTGGGAAACATTGAGATTTGAGAGAAACAAAATTAACTGTTCCCCGAGGGACCAGTCTTTAAGTGATTTGTTATATAGCAGGAAATTCATAAAACCTCGCCGAAACGGAGGTCGTCGGTCAACATTCGCGGGCAACACTGCACTGTTACCCCCTGACTTTTGCAATGTTGCCCGCTCAGAGATGTTGGCGGGAAACAGTTTCATTGTTAGATGTCATGTGACGTCAAAGTAACCAATGAGAGCACGCGCTGTTGAGAAAAATAATTTCCAGCTATATAACAATAAGTAATACAGTACAGTAATAATTACAGTATCTGGTCATAATTTCATCAAACTAGCTGCTTTTTCTGCAGTTAGCAGTGCTTGTTATTAACGCCTTGTTGAATGACTGTGGTTCTTTCACTATGTACCGAAAAACAACTCACTTAACACAATAGACTAAAAAAGATATGCACCAAGAAATTCAGTGACTTATTTGTGAAATGTTTGAAAGGACCTTGTTCGGTACATGCTGACAGGTTCATGTCATCTTTAGAACTGCCCTCACCATTACCTTTACCACTCGATTATATTTTTGAACCATGACTAAACAGCAAGCAACCCTCTAGCATCTCTCTCTAATAATCACGGTTCTTGGAATTTTTTTAGATCGGTTTCCAGACCCCTGAAAAGTAATTTCAAAATTTTTGTTTTTTATTGGATCGCCACGCTTTCTATAAAAATCTTACACCACTTTCTCAGTCGAAATCAGAGTAAATCTTAGGTCAAAGTGCGTTTTGCATGTACGGTTTTCTTGCGCTTGGCGTCGGGTACTTGTATTTGGTTTGATAACTTTGTTTTTGGCGTTGTTGCCAGACTGAACTGCAACAGTTAACATTCCTACTCAGGACTACGTTCACCCGGACGATCAAACTCAACCTAGTTTTGAAATGACTCCTGGGTTCAAACCTTTCACAGACTGAACTGACTAATAAAGGCAATTAAGAGGCATTAAAAATAATAATTAATCTTAAATTTTGGAATATTGAACTAACGTTGTTCGTTTTACTCTTATTTTCAGGGAATATGTATAAAGAAAACTGCAGTGGTGTGGGAATTGAATACAGCAAGTTGTGAAAAAGTTATTTTAGAGTTTGAAATTTTAATCATATCGTTTTAGTTTTTGACTTCAACAGCAAAAACTTCTTGAAATTGTTTTAGTTGTTTAAAGGGCATTGGCAATAATGTTTCAGATCAAAGTTTCTTATTTTACCAGGCTCTAAGCATCTTGTCGTCCTATTAATTTATAAAATGTCAAAGGATTTTAAAGTTTTAACAAGAAGACAACATCGTCTGGGTTATGTACTGCATAGTAAATGACTTGTTCTCTGCTCTGAGATAGTGGCGTTTATGTTTGAAAAGGAAGAGAAGAGATGCAGTTTAATTTAACTATACGATACGCCTGGCTGTTAACTTACTCTTGAGTGAGATTACATTATATTTGTATGTTCCGATATTCTAGCTTCTTCCACTTGACAGCCGTGATCAAGGGCAATCATGTTCCATTTGAGTGGGGAGGGGAGTTATAGGTCGTATAAGTTTGTACTCCTGGGTTATCGCCCAGTTGTTCTAAGTCCCAGTCTGGTATGAGGCAAACAACGCCTTAGTGGAAAAGTCTTTACTCGACAGCTTTAATTTAGGGCTTTTACATTCCATCCATGGGGGTAGGGAGGGAGGGTATAGGTGCATAAGTTTGTACTCATACCAAAATGAGTTGTGGGTTATTGCCCAGTTTGTCTAAGTCCCTGTCTGGTATGGGGCACAATTGTTAATACTAAAGCGAAAAAGGCTTGACTTCCTTAATCTAGAGCTATCAGATTCTGTTGGGTGGGTGGGGGAGGGGGAGTAGGGAGAGTTTAAGTCTATAAGTGAAGTACTCATACCAATATCACCCAGTTGGTCTTAGTCCCTGTCTGGTATGGGGTAAACACCACTTTTATATCTTTTTGTGGTTGCATCTTTCCTCAGGCTTAGTCTTTTGTCAGTCCAGACTGAGTCATGGGTTATATACCCAATTGGTGTAGATTCCCTGTCTGGAAAAAAGGCATGGCTTAAGGAAATGCAAAAAAGATTTCTTTCACTAGGAACTTGATTTTCCTCGGTTATCACGCTTAAGGGTGTTCTTTAAACTGGAGAAGGTGGACAGGACATTTCAGGGATGCACAGTAAAATGTACCCTCACACAAGAACTTATTTACAGCCAGGGTGGGTCAGGAGAAGATAGCATTTAATTGTACACACTCGCAAGCATAAATAATCAGCCAGTCTTTGATGCCACGCAATAGGTCATTTTACATTATTTTGCTTACTGAAAATCCTGGCCTTGAGTTGAGGCAAGGCTTGAATTGACCTTATTTTGATAAATCAAGTACTTATGCATATGAAAGGCACAGATGTTTCTATTAAACAAGGTTACCCCTAACCTCCCTTCTACTCAGACGCTAGGTGGGCCTACTGCCTACAGTTTCATTTTATTATCCTAACAAACATGCTGTAACTCCTCCGAACAGAGAACAAGTCATTTGTTATGCCACAGGGGCGGATCTAGGGGGAGGGTGCAGGGGGTGCGCACCCCCCCCCCCCGAGATGACCTGCGCTTTTCTAATACAACTGGTATTCTGCAAAAAAAACACTATGTGGTTTATTGGTGTTGAAGTAGTTCAAGAAACGAGTGCACCCTCTCCTAAAAAAAATCCTGGATCCGCCCCTGTGCTAAACACCCCAAGCCACTTTAGGTGTGTTTTTGTATTTTCTGGTTTCCTTTCGTTACTGTCGTTTGTAGATTGGGATTTTACCCTGTCTTTGCCACTTAAACATTTTAGTTTTCATAATGTAAAGTTGTACATAGGGTGCATGGAGTGCATTTCCATCTATTTATTGAATTTTTTCGTGATAAATACATTTTCAAATTGCAATTTTAAATAGCTTAAAAGGCTTCCCACGGAGTGTGTACGAAAAGCATATGTCCAACTGGATTAGAAATAAATAGTAAAACCTTGTGAATATCTTCTGGCTTTGGTAATTTTTTTTTCTACGCGGAGTGGGAGAGGGGTTGGGCGTGTGAAATCCCCCCTCGTTTAGGGACTTAAAAACGGACGGCTTATTTCTTGGGCGAACGAAAGCTGCTTGTTTATGAACGTCATGTCGTGGCTGCCGCTTTCAATTTTTTCACTGAGTAAGATTGGGGAAAGTAGAGGGGTGGGCCGAGCAAAAAGGGTCTCCAAGAAAACGCCTTTAGTGCGTGAGCTGGAAACCGCTCGTTTCGCGATGCAATCTCAAGCAGTGAAATTGCACTAAAATTCCGAACACCTGAAGCATAGTTTGCACGTGAACAGGAAAGACATTTGGGATGAATATTCTTCGTTCTTTAAGCCAAGTACGTAAAACTTTTTTACGCCTCTACTGAATAAACTTGTATCGGAACAACTGGTAACCGTGCGGCCTATGGAGCGTTGACGGCAGCGAGAACTAATGTGATTTCTTTTCCTTTCAAACTTCATCACGATTATAGCTCGCTTAAGTGATGTCAGGAGTAGCTGAACTTTCCTGCACTTGAATTCTTACAGACTGCACCCAATCCAGTTTAATTTTTTTTTATAAAATGGGCCGACTTGAAATCTTTGCCAATACACTTTAAAAGGCAAGAGGGGGTTAAGTGTTTTCTGATTTATGGGGACAGTGTGCTTCTGTTATAAAGAGGCAAAATGTAATACTTAGTGTACCCATCTCGGTGAGAATTTTTTTTGAGACGAGAAAGAAGGGACCTTTAGAAGGAGGGCATTCTAATCTTGGTACATGTACCTTTTATGGGTTGGGTGTCTTTACACTAGGCTGTTGAGTAAGACTTAAGGGCTGATAAATTTTACTTAACCAAACATGTGCGTGTGAAGGCGTAAGTAAAATCTCAAGTAACTTTACTTTGCATCTAATTGAAGTCGGAAAGTTGAAACGATTCGAGAAAGTTTTAAGTGACCTGAAAACCATCCTTAAAACCGACTTAGCGAACTTGCGGTTTCTGAGCTTTGAGATAGGCGAAGCATGTCAGTTTTATATTGCGTGGGAAAATAGGCTCAAGTAAACCTGAAGTAAAAAAGATAAGTTGTGTGTGAAGCTTTCTTTTACTTGAAGAATGTAAAATTTTCTTGTCTTGAAATATTTCTTCATCATTTGCGCGAGCAATTTTCCTACCCATAATCCCTCGCAGCCTTCAATACCTGTGGGCCTGAAATGCATAGTTGGTAGTCGAATCCAACATGGCGGCAACTCATGAGGTAGCTCCAGACGCTTTACCGTATTTTGATCAGGGATACGACGATCCAGGCGTAAGAGAAATGGTAGGCTTATTGTCATAACCTATGTTAGAGTGTAATTTTTTCGGTTTATGCTGTTAGATGACAAACTAAGAGGAAAAATCGGCGCAACATGCGTGACCATTCGTTTGTTTTAACCTGTTCTGTTTCATTTGATCTAGTGTCTTTTATACATTTTTCTTGACAACCGCATATTTTGCTGCATGTTGTTAGGATAGGGCTGATCATACCACAAGTAAACGCCTTTTAGAGCCAGCATTTATTTTGATTGATTGCTCTTATCTGTCGGCATCATCTTCGGGCACGTCTTCTCTAACTGGGGAGGGAGAGATAGGAGGGCTGGAGGGCTGACTGATACAACTCTGTGTCTTTCATTTATTTGCTTCATATAGGTAAATCAGTTGGTCGAAGAAGAGACAAGACGTTACAGACCAACAAAAAATTACCTGGATTTTCTTCCAACACCAGATTATGATGCATTTGAGGTGAAAAGTTTGTTTCTATGAAACCGGTCGATTCGATACAAGTCGTTTCGTTACAATTCGTTTCGATACAAATTCAAGCAGTAAAATTGCCAAAAATTTCGTTAACTTCAAGTATAGTTTGCATGTAAGCAAGAAGAACATTTTGGGTGAATATTCTTCATTCTTTAAGCCCAGCATGTGGAATTATTTACACCTCAACTGAATAAACTTGTATTGAAATGACTTTGAAGCAAAATGACCGGTAACCTCTTTGGCATAACTACAGATTACAGGGGAACTTTTTTAGAATTATTCTTTGATTTGCCTTGGCGGCTTGCCAGTGAGATAAAACGGCCTTATCATTCAAGTGGCTGGGGTGGCTTAGCAGTCCTGACTGAAGAGCCACAGAGCCACTAAAATGAGTGCATTGGTGGTAGAAAAGACTTCAGAGGCTGGTGGAGGTTTATCTTTTTCCTCTCCATGACATTGCACAGTTCGAACATTTCATAGATCTAAACCTGTTTAAATATGTGGTCAATGTGATTCGTAATTGGGAAACAGATGCTTTACAATTTTATTTTATGGTGCTTTTTTTGTTATCAGTTATGGTAAAAGGAGATGAAAGTAGCGGGCTAAGGATGGCTAACTAACAAGCGGTTTTGGCCACCTGCTGGCCCTTATTGACAGCCCTGGTTGACTTTCTTCCTGGGCATGGAATTTTCCAAATTGACTTGCCTAAAATAATGGGCAATTCCAAAAATAAACATATCCATACCATATCACAGGTGGCTTTTCGGAATTCCAAGGGCAAGAGGGGGTTTGTTGAACTTGAAATACAAAGACATTGGGGGATACTCACGATTAGAATTCCGAAGGCATGGGGAACAATAAAGAGTATTATGGTATTTTTGAAAGAGGCCTATTGAGGAGGAAGCCATGTCCCCTTAGGTGTTTTACTGTTGTATCTGTAACTGTTCTGGTGGCTGTGGTGGTTAAAATCTGCACAGTTTTTGTTAAGAAACCCAGTAACAGGAGAAAGGTATAGTGTTACAGGAGAATATTTTGAAAGAAGCACAACATCTGAATAAAAAATAGTCATAAGCTACCTAACATTGGTCGGAGAATTTTGTGTAGTAAATGGAGAATTCTCTGATCTCTGATGCCTAATGAACATCCTGAATCTGTCTTTATGTTGTTTGTTGCCATTTCATCCATCTTTATTTCACTGTTTAAAGGCCATGTTGCTTGTTGGAATTTTTGCCTCACAGGGTCTCCCTACACTCAACTCTTTCTTCACCCCTTGCCCAGAGAGACCAGGTGGGGTACTCCAGATGTCAAGTGACACGGATGATCGAATGGGGGCAAAAATCATAACCTTAAAAAAATTCCCACAAACCCCAAACCCCCCAAAAAATCATGTTGGATTTGTGAGCCTTAAAAATTCCAGAAAGCATTAAATCTTATAACAAAATATAATAATAACAAAAAAATACCCAAAACATACTCACCAAATTTTCTTATCCGAAAAAATCCTGGAATCAAAACTTTCGAACTCAAAAAAATCCTTCGATCATCCCTGCACATGAAATTTGGAGTACCCCCCTGGGGACCAACGGGACCAACATCAATTATTATTCTTTTCTTAACAATACCCATATCCATCAGGAGAAAATGTTCTGGGAGTAGAAAAACTGCCTGGATCTTTCATCAAATTCTCTCATCTAATTCTTTAAGGACATGTCAAGAGATCAATGTAGAAAATTTGTACGTCAATGTTAGGGCCAACATTCTTTCTGTTTGTTTGTTTGTTTTTTTTGTTTTGGCGAAGCTAATAAAATAAAATAAAATAGGGGATGAAGACATTGAGACAGTGACCGACGAATGGTAGTTCTACCAACTTTTAGTGTCCAAGTTAACTACTGTAAGACTTGTTTCTTTACAGAGTTGTCTATCAACAGGAAGTTGGCTTTACATGCATTTACAAACTGCTCATTTGCGTGTACTTTTGCTCTATTTTTTTTATTTTGCCAAAAAATTGCTGATTTAAAATGCAAGCAGGCTTGTTTTTGTGTGGTAATAAAACATTGCTCTATAGTTGTTTCATTATGCCTGAAAAGCCCTGAGTGGAATGGATAATAGCATATTTTACTTACATTTTACAAACAGGATGTACCAACGGTATTGAAACATCATTTTTTGCTGTTGGCTCACAGTGAGCTATTTTTGTGTACTGTTTTAGACACCAGTATTGAAAAAGGACTTTGAGAGAATAAGCAAAAGACAAGCCATGGAATTACTCAGCATGAAAAGGTAAAAAAAAAAATTATGTTTGAGGCCTTTATATGTTCACACCATAACAGGAGTGTCAATTACTATGATTACTGTTGAATGGTGTCAGAACTAGCTGAAGTAGGCATTATTCTTGCAAGCACTTACATGATAATCAAGAAAACATAGGTGTGAATTTGAGTTCAAATGGATGTCTGCACATTTTAGATAGCAACCTGGAAACCACTTGTGTGAACAGCGTAAAGAAATGTTGAGCAATGGCATTTTACTTTTGGATGCCAACAGGCTGAATGTGGAAAAGTTTAAATGTTTCTCAGATTAGATGTCTAGTGCTCATGATCATACATGTACATCATAATTTTCCTGGAACTAAAAAAGGTTGATAGAAATGTGATGGTCTATTTTAAGCCTGAATACATAGAAGTAACCTTCCTTAATTAACAGATTTATTTATATGTAGATTACATTAATAGTATCTTCAGTCTTCCATTGCTCAATTTATGTTGGTACATTCATTTTTGTCTGGAATGTTTTAGATATGAACTTCCTCAACCAACTGCAAATCAAAAACATGACATAACATCATGGACGGAAGCTGTGGACAACTCCATGGCTCAACTGGAACATCAGGCTGAAAGGTATGCAAGAAAAAAAAAACCAAGATATGCAAACACTAGTAATAAGAACACAACAATACACTAGTAATAACTTAAATATTTGGAACATCAGGCTGAAAGGATATAAAAAACATTAGTTTCCGGGCTAAAAACCTACACAAAAGAGATACCGAGATACAGTCGAATACTACATACATGTTCCAGTCTTGGGGTATTTTTTGGGCATTCTAATGACTTTTCTTATGCAGAGTTATAATAGGCTATTCTTATGCTAGAGGCATTAAAGTGGTCTTAAGGTGACTTAAACGACTAGTATAAAAATGGACAGACACACAACAGGTGACTTTAACATCTTAGAAATTACATGTAATAATAATAATAATAATATTAATTTCATGTAATAATAATAATAATAACAACAGTAATAATAATAATAATATCTTATTATATAATAATAATATATTTTATTATTTGGTATTGCGCAAATTCACATATACCAAATGATCATGCATCTAGTATAAAAACAGGATGCCCTAAACTGGAATGCATTAATGCTCTGCTCAACTCCTCCAGAGACGACTTTTTTTACGGAAAACTCTGTAACTAGAATGACTTTACAGCTAGAGCCTGGCATATCTTAAATAATTAATTCTATATGTATTTTTTTCAGAATTGAAAATTTGGAGCTGTTATCTCAGTATGGGGGTGCAGCATGGAAGATTCACAATGAAACTTTAACAAGAATTTTAGCTCAGCAACAGAAGAAGCTTATGGACATCAAGTAATATTCTTACACTTCTAAGACACATTAATGATTATGGACACATGAGCATTCACCATACAAATTTTCAAAGATTTACTGTAGTTGATATTCATTTCATATTTATTACAGTAATTTTGCATTAGGAAAACTTCAGACCCTTACCTCAGGATAAAGAAATAAACTGCCTTCTTTTTTGCTCCAGAAAGGAAATTCAAGAAATAAACTGGCAAAGGAAGACTGAACAGGTAAAGGAATTTCATTGCTAAAGATTTTCGTCTGTTCTGAAAAGAAAATGGTACCACATAGAAATACTGTACTCAAGAAGGGGCTTTCTGTTAATAGGGAGCTTAAGCAACGACGATGAAGACATCAATGAGAGCGGCAAGAATGCAATAGGTTTAATTAGCAAAACAACAATTTTACACATGCATCAGGCTTTTTTGTACATTTCTTTACTGCCAATGCACGGCTACAACGTGGAAATGCCTATATTTTCAAGTTTTGTGGAGGACTTGAGCACAAGACAACGACTTTCTTCTTCTTTTCCTGCAGGGGCGGATCCAGGATTTTTTTAGGAGGGGGTGCCTATTTTGAGGTTTAAACCACAAAGGAATACCAGTTAAATTAGAAAACGCAGGTCATCTTCAATTCCTGCCCTTCCTGCACTTAGAAACAGTCTTTTAGAATTCAACTCCAGAAAAAACTGCCAACATTTGGCAAATTGAAGGCGAAGGAATAAGCGCGACAAAGTTTGAAGCAGCGTATCTTCACTTTTTAAGTGACGTTTTCATAGCTGTTGCCATTCTTGTTGCTTAAGATCCCTTATATTGTCACCTGGTAAGGTTTGTTGGACTAATCATTGGTTACAATTTTCTTGTTTCCATATAAAATGGGGTAGGAAGGAGAGAGTTTTGAATAATGTTCAATGATTTACATTGTTTTATCACTTTTTTTGTGAACTATTTTGTTTACATTCTTATACTAGACAAAAGCTGGTGAACAGTTACAGCACTTGGAACAAAGGTAAGTTTGCAATAATATGTTCTAACTTCAGTTTTGTGTATACAGCTGCATTACGTTTTATTTTCTATGTTTTTGTACTGAGTATGTGTCCTTGCCACAAATAAAGCTGTTGTTTCATCTCTTCTTGTACATGTATCTGTGTGTGTGATCTCTTTACTTCAAGGACAGAAGTGGAAGGGTAATAAGGAGCTTAAGTACTTGTAAGCACCACAGTAACAGCAGCTAAAATGTTGCTTTTTCAAACTTCATTGCTCTTACGCAACTGTGTTCAATTTGTCAAATGTTGGCAAATTTTTTTAGAGTTAAGTTCTAAAGGTCTGTATCCAAGTTTAGAAGTGGAAAAGAAAATCGTTACCTTGTGTTCATATGCTCTGTAACACGTGGATTTTAGAAATATTCACATTGTAGTCATGCAACAACAGCTGAGAGATGTACAAGAAAGTGTGTTGCAATAAATTGAACAAACTTTCCTGTTTCCTTATTTAAACTTATTACTTTTTGCTGTCCTCGTTGTTCTCACTGTCATTTTTGCTTAACCCTGTAAACTCTAAATTATTATATCAAAATTCAAATTCTCATTTGTTATCCCTATACATTTTCAATAGAAGTAGTGGGGAGAAGTTGTTGAAGTATCAATTAGATTTATCTTGTGTGATCATGTCCTCAATTCTCATGACCACTTTGTTTTATAAAGCAGTGATATTACAAACAGAAATTTGACGCTGATCACTCTTAGGGCTTAAAGGGCTAAGCTCCCTAATAAGTAACTTCTGGTCTGCTGTTTGAATGATCATTGATGTACATGTATGCATACTTTTAACAATTATTAATTTGAATAACAATCAGAATCGTTTTCTGTTTTTAGCTGGGTGGGCCTGGTATCCAAAAATTATGAAATTGAACGAGCTTGTGCTGAACTTGAGGCAGAAATTGAGAGATTAAAACCACAGCACCAACAGGAGGAAAGATGGTAAGTAATGAACTGGGCTTGTTGCTACTGTATTTGCATTTTCTAACAATTTAGAATTTAAATTAGGGTTATTGTGTCTAATTAAGTGTAAGTGTAGCCCTGATAACGGTCTCCGTGCACTTGTGAGTGACTCCAAAATGGAGAGCTTTTTTGCAGGCTTTTTGCTGACATTTTTCACTATGTATAAATTGTAATAGAGTTTTAACTAGAAAATAATAATCTTCTCTTTCTATTATTATTTTTATTTTATCCATTTATTTATTTATTTATTTTACATGGCATGTCTGTAAAGTAGCTAATTAGCTAAGAACATTGACCACATTAAATAAAGTATTGTATTTTATCGTATTGTATTGTACATGTCTAGAGTCTAGGCAACCATCAGAATCTGATTGTGTCTTTTTGGGCAGGTAGTGGAAACAACATTTGTTTCTACCTTCAATATTGTAGTACAAAACCAGGCAACAACATTTATTGAGCTATTTAGGTAATACAAGATGAAAGAAAGTGCAATAAAAAGCACAGGATGAATATAAGTTTATAAATGTAAGATGTATAAACTGAAAGTAAGTGTGCAATAGCCAAAGCAGCAGAACTTTCAGAGTTGGCTGCTGCATATTCAGAATTTAACAAGACAGTAGTATTGAATGATAATTATTTATCATAAGATTATGATGTGACTCCTGGGTTCCAACCATTTACAAAAAAGTGTGAAATAAATGAAGAAAATTTTGTTCGCCTTTCTCTCTTTGCACAGATTGTCAACACTGCCCTGGATGGTGACCTAGGAGAGAGTGACATTTTGTATTTTGTCAGAGGGCGTATTATTTATTCCTGTTAAACTGTAGTTTACACTCCCTGACATCAGAGGATACCACAAGAACAACAGCATCAAAACTTCTTTACTGTTTGACTTGTAAGAATAACCAAAGACGAACCTGTTACTTTGGTAAACATAATTATTTTGTTATCAAAAACAAAAGCAATTATAGGCAGTCATGCCTGCATCCAGGCATCTTTCATTTTTCTTTAGGTTTCTTCTTTTTTGAATTAAACTATTTTTTCCCTGTGCTACTTACTTGGGTTGATTTGAGGAGTCTTTCATAGCGTAACTGTTGCAAAGGCGGCCCTGGCCTGTGAACAGGCTCACTGCAGCTAAAGAAGAGAAATTTGCAAAAGTTAAGCAAAGTGCTTTAAAGCTATTAAACTTTAATTATCAAAAGTTTTAGGTACACCGTTACTAATATTCTGTTAGTTTTTAATTACTAAACTTTTCAAAATGTTTTCTAAATGCTTGACAACTGAAGCCGACGTTATTGTCTGTGCCAATTTCCAGCATGGTTTTCTTTTAGCGCGAAGCGTTTTCAGCGAAAATGAAAAAAACTCAACATTTTGAGAAAAAATGAAAAGATAGTTAAGTTACCGAGCTGATTGATACATCTTTGCTCATGTTTTCGCTTACTGGTAAATGAAATCCCAGCAATTATAACAAAATAATAACTTAGACGTTTGACCGCTGTGGAGTGAACAGGCCTTTCTGATGGGACGAGAAGAGCAGAGCAGGCTAAAGGAAAAAGTGGAGAGAATGAAGAAAAGAGACGTGAATGTTTTACCTCTTCACTTACCCTTTTTCGTTGATTCGCCTCATCCTTCGCCACAGAGACTGTCCAGAGGCTAGAAATGTTAGGGATCACAGGGGGCGATGATTGTGTTCTGACTTTTACGTTACTTTTTGTATCTATTAAAAACTGAAGGCTAAACTACTGTTAAAGTGTATTTTCAATCTAAGCTTGCTTGAAATACGGCCGCCCCCTAACGGTTTGCTCAAACATTATAGTCTTTTTCTTACTGAAACCAGGTTAATTCAGCTACCTTGTTAACATGACCAGATGGTTTAAGTGAACCCTGGGTGGTTGTGTTACTTCGTTTCGTTCATTATAGCACATCTCTATTTTCAACTGAAGTGTTCCTGGAACCATCCCTGACACTGTCCATTTAATATTTCACTAGTACCCTTACAAAATCTCTCTCTTTGACCAAACATGGGATTATAAGGGGTTACACTGGGTTACCAGCAGTTACAAGGGGTTATGCAAGAATGATAACAAGGAGTAAAAGGAGGTTACAAGATTGGGTAACAGGGGTTACAAAGAGTTACACCTGAGGGTAACAAAGGTTAACAGAGGTTACAGGGGGTTACAAGGGGTTACAGGGAGTACAGGGGGTTACAAGGGGATACAGAGGGTTACAAGGGGTTACAGGGAGTACAGGGGGTTACAAGGGGATGCAGAGGGTTACAAGGGGTTACAGGGGGTCACGAAGGGTTACAGGGGGTCAGACATGTTAATGCTTTTCTTAAAATGGCACAGACTATGTGCATTTTACCGACTTGGCTCAAGCCAATCTTCAGCCGTTGTTTTTGAAGTCTAAAAGCTTGAAATAGTTGATGACGTCGGCAAAGAGCCATTCTAAAGAGACGCGAACTACACTCATGGACTCGTTGAACATCTCCATGTCCCTAGTTAAAACACTAAAATGAAAAGGGGATTGGAGGTGAACTCCTAGAGGATAAGCCGGGTCCCCCTACAGGCACATCTCTCTTCCGGTAGGGTTGAAGGCGTACGTTTTTAGATCATCATACAACTCAGACACTGCCAACATTCTTGCATCGAGCATCTTTCCCTCTTTTGGAATTAAAGACGGAAAAAATGCTTTCTCTCCTCCCCTCTTTTTTCGCTTTTCTTGCCTCATTTTTTTTTCGCTTGCTGGGCATTTAGTAGGCTTCATTTTGGTGGGAATAGTTTTTAGGAAAGCTTTTAGGATCTTAGGATTAGGTGAAAAGAAAGGTAGGTGGGCAATGGAACAAGATTTTCATGGAGATTTTCAGGTCAATGTTACATGGGTTTTTGCCTCTTTCTCCGGTGTCCTTGACTGAATTGTGCTCATTCTGGTATGGTTTGAAAGATCTCTTCAGTCTTCACTCTGCACAAGTTAGAGGACAAAGTTGTCCTTGACCGTTAAAACTGATGACGTCACAAAGGGTAGAAAGGACGTGGATCCGCACGGGCGGTTCAGGGGCGAATGGGTTAATAGAGTCGTAAGCTTCGAACGTCATAATAAATTAAATCAAATCAGGAGCAGGGCTAATATCCGGGGGGTATAATTGCTTCTATTTTGTTGTTTGCAGATTTATCTTTATTTTATTTATTTTATTAGCTTTGCCCTGAAGAATACAAAAAAAAACCACACTCACACACACATGTATAGATATGCAAACAAAATATTAGGGCGGGGACACCGTAACAGCTAAAGCCAATTACTGCGGACCCAACTCCTGTATTAAGCCTCCCCTTTTTTCAGGGAAGAAAGTTGATAAGCCCCCCTCTCTTTCAAGTGCCCCTCCCTTCCCCTAATTATTCTTCACTAATAAATTATAGATTGTATTAATCAACAACGACTGCAAAACTTCGTGCGGATTGTTCCGGGATGGTATATTCACCCGCTGGAGGTTCGGATTTGATTCTGATCCTCGGTTGCATGACCCCCAAGTTTTTTGTACCTGAGATTTTTATCACTTTGTATTCTAGTTCTTTAGGTTCCATTGGGCCCCGTCTAAGGCCCCCCGGCTGGTTTTGTAGATGTTTAACTGAGGGGACAGAAAACAGCATATTGCTGTTTTTATTGGAATATCAGAATCTGCCGTTGCCCGTGGTGACCCGTGGGGAGGAGAGCGGAGGAGGCCGGAGGGAGCCCCCAAGGGGGGAAGTAAACAATACCTGAAACTAAAAAAAAGAAGGGTAACAAGATCGGTGTTATATATATATATTTTTTCTTTCAGTTTAAGATTATCACAAAATTTGATTACGCTTTTGAAGCCATGCACGCGATGTTTCTAGTGATAGAAATAGCCTTGAGTTGGATCTAATCTATTGAGGAGAAGGGGAAATTCTTTTCCTTGCGTGACTGGTTATCCTTGCTCGCGGCTCGCGTGTCGTGCTCGCGCTCTGCGAAACAATTTGACAATAGCCCGTTCAGTTGTTTCAGCAAAGGAAGTGCAATTTAAGCAATGATTTACTTTTTTCATTCATCGGCGGTTTATTTTGACAGTTCAAGCTGTTAAAACGGATTAAATTTCATCTAATTCGCACGCAGACTTTCCTAATTCTTCGTTCGGCTAGATCTTTTGCACTAATCGGTTCTCCTTTTGAGTCTCTGTTCTCTGGAAAATTTGCTCCTAAGGAGAAATCTTTGGGAGAGAAATATTCCATTTAATCTTTCTGTGGACCATTCAAAGACCGTATAAGTTTTCTAGTTGTGTTAGAGAAGCGTAAAATAACTTGAAAGAATCACTTCGCAAGAATACAAAAGGGATCATTCACTGCAAAATCACAAGTTTGTAGAGACAATAGGTTTGTGGTCTTTCAATTCTTCGTTTGTTTTTTCATCATGTCATAGTTAGCCGCAATCAGGGCATTGTTTTTGATTGTTTCGATAGCTTCTACGAGAAACAAAGTTGAAAACGCGAGTGCAGCAATAGTCCTCCAAGCCCAGCCGATTATACTCACGGCATGTTGTAAGCCTACGGCGAAGAATACAGGAATTCATATGGCCGGGATTTTCGTACAAATTCTTGCCACCTTCTTTTCTGTGTGGACAATTTGTGAGGCCTCAGTAGGCGATGATGTTACGGAATCTTGTGTGATACCAACCCTTTCTGGCAAGGGTTATGTGGCCTTCACTGGCAAAATAACGACTTTGTTTCACCAAACGCACGATCGAATCACAGTCTTGGTTCACGTGGCCAATGTGTATCGAAGGGACGCGAATCTAAACAGCTTTTCTGTTATAAATGCGGTGGAGAGAGCGGCCTCTTGCGGACATCAACATAAACAAGGTGATCTAAGACTCTGGGTTACAAAACGACATTCTAGTGGAATGTTGACAGCCGTCGCTTCGTTGCCAGTCACGATGCAAATGGTGGACAAGGTACTCAAAGCTCTACCAGGTAGGAGCGTTAAGTGAAATTGAAAAATAAACACATTACTGATATCTTAATATAAGCTGCACATATTCATACATGTATTGCATAAGACTCAAAATTAGCGGATCATTTGCGCCGATATGCTATCATATAAATCAAAATACTTGTTAGTTTGACCTTCAGACATGTCTTCTAAGATTTCGTCGTTTTCTCCAAAGTACAGTGAACGCGATTTTCGTTGCGGTTGAAATATGCGGCGAGCATTTCTGTGGTGAAGCCAAGAATATCGGTTTGTTTACGAAATTTTCCCGCATAGGCGACATCCGAGGGTATCTGTTTCACTCGGTATACACGTATAATCGCCGTAGTCACAAGATATACAATCACTTATCACGCTTGTTTTCGAGCTTTCACGAGTGGCTTAATATCGGGTAGTAAAAAATACAAGCGTTTTTTTTACGATAACCGAGTAAGCGATTCTATTACGGCAATGTGAGACAAAATTTAGGTGAATAGAGATAAGCAAAAAGCCCACATATAATGCCTGTAAAAACTGAGAGACGTAACAAAACGGAAATTCCACTTTCTCCCTTTTGGCTAGTTTTTCATAGTAGAGAAATTCGAGACCACTGAGTAATCGAGGGCAAAAACGTTATGTGTCCTTAGATCACCAAAAAAAAAAAAAAACCAATGGAGAGCCAGAAAGATCGGGATCTTAAAAAGAAAATATACCGGAAGTCTAGTTAATTGGCTTTTAATTATTGATTGCGCAGACATAAAATTTGTATGATGATTCAATCACTATTGTAAAAAGAACGTCAGTGCAGTGCTTTTCTTACAAACACCCTGAAAATTAAGTTTTATATTTTATTGCCACAGCTTGAGGATACGCTCACGATAGTTTGTGGGTCCAAATAATGCCGCAAGAAAACTGGAAACTACTGCAAAATTACTAAGCCAAAGCTGCCTCGGACGGGGTATAATAATATTAGAAAAATCACAAAACTGAATTTTTTTCCTGTTCGGGAGCTCAATTTTATAAGCAATTTATAGGACAACCAAAGAGTTTCCTTTCAAAATAACGTCTTTTTTAGCCAACTTCTTGTAGTTCAACGCCAAAAATTTTGCCGGCATCTTGGCAAGAAATCAAAAAAGGATATTCAGATATTTAATCGTTTTCATTCCATGATGATAGCTCGTGTAGACTTTGAGTCTTTGTGGACGAACTTCTATGACCCTTCAGCGCTACTTGTTTTTTTTGTTTATGTTTTTTTTTCAGTGATTTACAGTTTTTCCCCGAACACACTCAATTGAACTTTACCGGAGGCACTTCATCAGTCAGTACTTCGTAGAAACTATGAGATCGAGAATTTACTATATCATATGTAAACAGCCCATCCAAGCGCTAAATGACATCGAGCCAAACATATATCACAACTGAATTAAGGTGATGTTACAACACAGCGTTATGACATTGTCGCAACATTGTTTCGAATAGCTGCAACATTGTTCCAACATTGCAACTCTGTGTTCCGCTAAAACATCACCTTTAGCCTGCGTGGTTGGCATTCGAAGGGGATAGCACGCTTCACCTTTCTGAAAAACGCCCGTCGCTTAAGCTGATTACAAATGTTTTGCTGCTGCATGGGATAACTACACCTCGCGTAACAGTTAAAGTCGAGTGTTTTCCACGCAAACACTGTAGAATTTAGTGAAAATCGTTGAAAACGGTACAGTCCTCTTATCGTGAGAAATCATGAACACTGGAGAAGTAGTTTTTAGCAGTTACGCTATTACATCTACGTTTATTACGCCGGTGCTTAGCTTTCGTGACATTCCCCTTTTTAGCTTGTTGTCGACGCTTCTATGCGTACAAAGTTCAAATACACCCAGCTACAATAGCTCGTTATTTTGAATTTAATGCTGTTTTCTTTGAGACGTTTAGCCTTCCAGTCCCATCATATCCCATTAATAAAGCTTTTCCATGGCCTGTATTTCTCGATTTCGTTCCATAGCGTTATTCCAAACGAGGGAGTGGCTGTTGTCAAAATATTAGTGTTTAATTTCCCACTAATCTGCTTAAATAGCTGTAGTGATAAATACCCGCAGAAAACTTTAAGCCTTAAATGATCAATCTTTCAAATCACACGTTTTCCCCATTATTTTGTATCTACCGACGCTATGCTGGGTTTTTACAGAAAGTTCAAGGGTGTTTCTTTTAAGGGTTGAAATGTATACAGGAACGTTTAATATCGAATGGCCATTATTTCCTGCAGCAAAAAGTCTTTCGAGCAGTTTCTTAATTAAAACATTAATTTATTCGGCTCGTTTCCTTTTTAATGCAAGAATGGACCACCGTGGTGACAGTGAACGCCGTTAGCTTATTCCTCGGACAATCGTGTTTGCTGACGGAAGTACTCCTTCCTGGGTATTTTTTTTAAATGCATTTTTACAGGGAGTACGTCTAAGCTAATCAAATGAAGAACTTCCCTCCCCCACCTCCCCTCTCCACGTTTTCGTAAGTTCAGCCATTTGTCATGATTATAGAGTCGGGCAACGCATTTATATTCTGCTTCTGGTCGTTTAAAAGATCTTGATAAAAACAGTTTGGCTATGACCGGTTGAAAAAAGCGAAATAAGTCATTTTGACTGGAAATAGTCTTGGCTGTGCAAAGAATTTTTTTGGGTGTTTCGTAAATGAATTCTGAAATAAGGGGATTACCAAAAGAAGTTTACGGCATTCTTCAACGTAGACCTTCATTATTTGATATGCTTACTTTGGTTTGCTTAGCTTTGCTTAAGCCAAATCCTTTTACGGCGACGCCCATGGTGTGATATACTTAAACGACTTATTGTAAAAGTTAGCAATAAAAGCGCAATAAAGTACGTGCTACCAGGAGGGTAGCCTGCTCGTAGCTTTACTTGTGCGTGTTCGGGGAAAATTTTTACTCCCTCGCCACAATTTTCCCCGAACTCGCACAACTGAACCGGCGAGCAGGCTACTATGAAAGCCGCACAAAATAAATAAGTTGACCAAAAAACGATACAATTTTACTGGACTACAAACCGGCGGAAGCTGTTCAAAATTCGTTTAGTGGATAGAGTTTGAATACGCCCAGGGTTCATTTTTAGCCACTATTTTTTTTCTGCTTTCTAATGCCCAAAAATGTTTCTCAAGGTTTTTGGTTCAATTATGGTGAGCTAAGCGAGCCGAGGGAGAACACACGCGCGAACCCCTCTTGCTGGCGTCTCCTTTCAACTAAATTAATGTATAACAATAATTAAATGATGATCCAAATTATGGCTCATCGTCCTCCATATTCCAGAGCTAATTTGAATCCAGAAATGTTGATTTTAATGAGAAGGGGAAAACCTGATCTATTAACCGGAGATAACCACTGATCTGGGAGAAGAATAAACAAAATGTCCACCCATAAATTGCATTCGCCCATGAGATTTGAATCCCGGCCACGTGGTTAGGATCCTTGTGCTCGCCGCCCTTGATACACTGAGTCCCGGATGTAGTGTGAACGATGGCTAAGTTTAATAGGCCATTTGCACGATGCCGTCATTTTACTATTACTACCAGAATCCTTCAGGGTTTTGCTTTCTCATGCAAATTAGGGTTATTTGTCATTTAAACCTCAATGGGATTAACAAATTTAAATATGAAAGAAAAAACGAAATGAATTCTGGTCCTAGTAGTAAAAAGACGTAAGCGTGCAAATAGCCTATTCGGCGGGTTTAAGCAAAATACCAGTAATGTTAACCCAAGCTGACAGTCCAAAACGGTCCACAAGGACGTACAAGAAAAAGCAATCAGGGGTTTTAATTTTATCCGTGTATTAAAGTTAACCGGCTTTTAAGCGAGTGTGTCCGGGTTCAAAGGTTCTCCTTCACAGTGTAATAGAGTGTCCAACTAATTTTAGTTAATTTAAGTTTAAAATGTAAGCTTACTAACTGGAACAAATGCTCCAGGTAATGCTATAATTAACTTTGCCTCGCCAGATGACAGCTTTGATAGCCGTCGGAGACTGGCTTTCCAGCAAGCCAATGTTCCATGCAACTCAAGAAACTGTCAATATGGCGGACAATGTATCACAGATTCTAGTGGCTTGTCGAGCTGCGAATGTCGACTTTACTGCACCAGGCAGTATGATCCTGTGTGCGGAACAGACGGTAATTCATACAATAACCCATGCCTTATGAGAGCTGCTAGATGTCAAAATCAGAAGGATATTACTCGACTTCACTTTGGGGAGTGTGGTGAGTACTACTAACCTCGGGGGCAGGGGAGTACTCCTGGGAATTCTTGGTGGTACCCCCCGGTTCTCCAAATCCTGACCCTATTTCAGACCAAAAATGTCATTTTTCACACCCCTTTTCAGGCCTAGCCTCTAAAATCCATACCCATTCTCAGATCTGGCCCTTAAGAAATTATGTCATCATTACTTAGATTAGAACAGCAACAAAAAAGATTTCTTAAAACACATTTCTAATTCGCATACTTCTCTTTCTTTCTTAGCTCATTTGGAATTGAAACTGTAAATAAGTTCCTACGCGCCCGTAGTTCCCTTGAAAACCATACTCGATTCCAGACCAAAATGAGCAAAATCTATACCCGTTTTCAAACCAAAAGGGCGCGTAAACCCTACCCTTTGGGGCGGCACATACCTATATGCCTGATACAGGGGATTACCCCCCACGGGACTACTGACAACCTGGGCCCGGTTCGTGGAAAGATCGCTAAGTTTAACTCAGGATAAAGCCAAATTTCAAGCGCGGCTTTCTCGTCTAAGAACATGCAACTCGAGGTTACAGAATACTGTTGAGCCTTTACTAGGAGATACGGTAGTGATAACACAGAACGTTACCCTAAGCAATGCATAGGAATATAAAATACAAAATTTTAATCCTGGATTAACGCTAATGGACCTTTCAGGAACCGGGCCCTGCATTTTCCCAAGTTAGGGAAATTTAGGGTATTTTGGTTCTTAAATAGGTTCTTATTTTCTAAAGAAAAAAAATACATTGAATCTAAAAGTATGTAGTGGTATATTCAGCTTATTCCTTATATAATTCTGCATACCAGTACATTGCAGTTGAGGTGATAAGGCATTAATGTCTCCAAATAGGGATCCTGAATGATAACTTATCTTATATTCCCAAGTGAAAAGAATTTTTTTCTACAGATTTTAGAAAATAAGAACCTGTTTCAGACTTTAGGTTAATGTTAACAATTGTTGTGCTTTATCTGTCTGCGTCATTTCTATATTACAGGTGCTACAAGCTGTGCAGGAATAAAAAACGCCCGTGTCGGGTTCAGTGACGGAGAATACCTCATATATGTACGCCCAGAGTGTAACACCCCAATGAAGGTCTATTGCCATGGTATGAACACCAGTTCTCCTAAAGAGTTTATCACACTTCCTGCTGGAGTACAGAACAATTACGCTCATATATACGCCAAGCGACTGCCTCACAGACCATACTCCGCCAGATACAAGTGCTCCGGAACGCCTGGCAGGATGAATTATACTGCAGCGGGTTTGAGCAGGTTTCGCAAGGTTCGCGTGGATCTTTCAAGAATGGCCATCATTGGCGATGATTTCACCTTCGCCAAGTCAAATCCGTTTGGCAAGAGAATCCCCTATGGTTCGGCTGGAGATTGCTTTTCGATGCATTTTGGTGGAAAGTGCAGGAGGGGTCACTTTAAGGTTGACCTCTCTCAGACTGGCTTACGTTTAAAGCCATCTGTGCGATGGAAAGCGATTGGTTTTCCCCCCGGAATTGAAATGCACGAGTACAAAAAATCGAAGGACGGTACCATGGTTTCTGCTAAGTGTGGCGGATGGTGTGGACAGTGCAGACCTGTCGGAGAAATGCTCCTAGAACAGACTGTCTGCAGTCAAGAAGAAGGTGAGCTCATAGATGGCGCTTTTGCACACAAACCAACGCCCTTTAAAATATATACAAAAGATGGCCCGAGGTTGTCTTCAGCCCCCCCCCTTACTTCTCTCATTTTCATCGTCTTCATTTGTCAGGAAAGCATGGGCAACTTTTCAGAGGCTTTTCGATTACCCCCTGCCCCCCACCCGCCCCTTAGGGGTTTTTGTACTCTCCCCAGTTTACCTCGTCGTGATATTCAAGATGGCGGACAAAGCAGATCGCGGTACGAGCGAAATGTTTTCTGTAAAGATGTCTGTAAACAGTCCAGAAAATGTCTTAACTCATGATTCCTCCTACAGTTTCCGTTTTTACGGCGTTCAATGCTCCCTGGAACCAATCAATGAACGTGCAAGGAATTTTGTTATAGCCAGGAAAAAGATGTCAGATGTCTTAATTCAAGCGTAAGCTTATGCCTTGTGTTTCTTCTCCTTTCTCTAGATCCCTGCCAATCGATTGTGTGTGAATTTTACTCCATTTGCCGCCGTTCTAGGGATGGCTGGAGCCATGTTTGCGAATGCCCATCCAACTGTTCTAAAGCCAATTCACCAGTCTGTGGAAGTGATGGAAAGACCTACGAAAATGAATGCGAACTTCAGCGGCACTCGTGTACAAACAGGGTTAAGATCACTGCTAAGAGTATGACCGCATGTGGTAGGTGGACTTTAGAATAAATAACCAGGGATATTTTAAGTGCCTCAGCTGCAAAAACTGCTGTACTGTGTTGATGGGTGGGAGTCAGTAAATTCCATGAAACACTGAATGTGATGTTTGAACTAAATTGACCGGGTCAAACCATCGTTTTCACGACAACTGAGTTAGCCCGGTGCGTGCGTGACAAGGGTATAAGCTGTGGACTAGCAGACTTGTTGCCTGTCAACACTCTGGATTTTGAAATTCCTAACTTCTTCTTTTTACTACTGAAAAAAAAAATGGTACAAATTACTCCTTTTCATCTTCGCTCAGCTGGTTTCAGTGACCCGGGTAAGAGATCTAACTATTTTGGGCCAGTGTCAAACGTTGAACTTCATTCATTTGGGACGAACCCAACACAACGAGCCGACGATGATGACAACGAAGCAGTAGGTTGAGATTAGCAAAACAACAACTTTTTTTCTAAATTTTTGGAAATTTCACAAAATGAAATCTTACACATGAAATTTTCAGGATATTACCTGTGTTTTCACAATTCTTGTGAAATCTGCCATTTATTTTCTCGGGCTTCCATTAGAAATAGTCTTTGGTGTTATTACAGATAACTAATTATATCTATAGCCCTTGAAAATTGTAAAAAAAATGTGACGTTGTTTAAATTATTCTGGTACAAGGTTTTTTTCCACTGAAAATTGAGATTACCCAATATCCTGGTGGATTCCGTCTTAAACTTTATTGTTCTTATTCGATCTCGTTCAATGTCGGCAAGTTTTTCGTGAGTTTAATTTCTAAAAGGCTGTATCGAAGTTCATGAAAAGAAAGAGGAAGTCGTTGTCTCGTGGTCACGTTCTCCACAAAACGTGAAATTAGGCACCTGCACGTCGTAGTCGGCTCAGAAATATACAAAAGGAGCGTGATGCACGTGCGAGCGAAGTTGTTGTGTCGTTTCTCTAAACCTGTTGCTTTTTTGAGGTTCTCGTTGCCGTCGCCGTTCTGGTAACTGAAGCTCCCTAATACACTGTATTTGTAAAAGAATACGGAACTGAAGGTCATTGTGCTGATAGGTCTGGTGAGAGGTCAGCGGAGTCAAGTTGTACAAACTCGACGTCGGCCATGACAGCTATCTTCTGATGCTCAGCCAAAGAAACTGTTATTTAAACCCTAGCCTCCCAGCCGAGACGTTCTTAGGGGTTCGTCACGCATTCCTGCCCCACGGGGCAGGAACGGGGAAGGAACGCGTGACGAACCCCTAAGAACGTCTGCGTGGGAGGCTATTTAAACCCCAGACGACAATAGGTACCACCCTCTTTGCGTTTTGTGAAACTGGTAACATGTCTGGAAGTTTGGAGTATGCATCTGTCACATCACGCAAAGCTGTGCGACTTCTTTTCAAGTCAAGTGATCAGAAAGAAAAGTCAATTCGAATCTGTTGGCGGTTGCTAAATTTACAGTGTTAAAAATCAGGTTTAGTCGTTGTCTATTGTTTCATTGCTATAAATTTTGATATTCATCCACCTCGATCGATCAAGCAAACGGATACTAATAGCTCCTTGTCTTTTACCATCGCTTTTCGGTAACATTATTCTCAGTTCCGCAACATTTTGCCTTTAATCCTAGCGGACGTCTTCGCTAGCACCATTCCGTTGCTATACCTCAGCTTATCATTATCATTATTATTCATTACCTCAGTTTATTGTGCGTCTTAATTCTTGTAGGGGTGAAACAGCCTGTTCATCTCATGTTTGCTCTCGATATCAAGACTATGGAAGAACTCAAAGTTGTTGAGAAATCAAAGGGATTCTTCAAGGACCTGGGAAACAGATTCCGGATTTCAGCTGAAGGAATTGCTCACGGTTTCTTGAAGTTTGATCTTAGCGGTACTGCCAGAATAGATTTCATAACATTTTATAACTACCTCACTTTACCGGCCTACATTAACACGCTACAGTCAACGGCAAAGAGGACCACACTGGATCGAGCTATGAGAGATTCTATACCTGGTATACTGCACAGCTTTGAAAGCGATCGTAGACTGAAAGACAGTCAGTATCCTAAGGTATGTGGGGCGGAAAAGTAAGCCTTTCGAGGACTTAACCCCTTGTGTCCCGAGAGTGACCAACATCAATTTTCTCCCAACAACATCAGCAGATCATCAAGAGTAAAGGTTATGAGAATTACTAAATTGATTACCAAAGGGGGAACTCTTTGATCTTAAACCAAATTCTCTCAACTATGCTAAAAAGAAGTGTATGGAGATAAGTCTTGAGAATTTGTTTGTGGATCTTGGGGCTTTAAGGTAAAAAGAGAATTCTTAATCGATTGATTCGCGTCCACACCACCGTTTTGATGCGTTTTCGACTGTTCACACTAAGACTTTCGAAAACGATAGAATTGCACGATGTGACGTACGGTGATCTCTATGCTACTCGCATGTACGGAGGGCCTAAACGCATCGAAGTGTATGCGTTTTCAAACGAAAACGCATTAGTGTGGACGAGGCCAGTCAAACGTCCAAAGCTCCAAGTCACTGTTCATCGTATTCACTGGGAATTTGAATGTCATTTAACTAATGAACTAACTGATGTGTTTTCATGTTTTCCATTAGGCTGTAGTACTTATAACAGATGGAAGCAGTGTAAAAACTCCACAAGGCCTTGCCGAACTTTCTCGGTCATTAAAAGAGGCAGCGATCAAAGTGGTGCTTGTTGTTGTTGGAGACACAGGATTGGAGAATATCCGTCATTTAGCTTCTGGAGATAAGTTTATTGTGACTGTTGGGTCACCTGACCGACTGAAGGTTATGGTGCAACAGACAGTGGACAAGATAATACAAGGTAACGTGGCTGTATAGAATAGGGAGTTTAAGCGACGACGATGGCAACCCCTATTTCCCTTTCGTAAACGAGCGTTGCCATTTTTAACGGTCGATACCACCATAGGTAACCAACGCTTTTGTCATGATACATGTAATATAGTCCCTGGATTAAGTTACAATAAGGCAACTAATACGTTTCTTAATAGTCGTAGAAAGAACGACGTTGGAAACGAAGTTGAATTTACGTTTAAAGTTATGGAAAGGACTAGTGTCACCTGTTATTGATGTATCGGTCAAGAAAAACAGTTTGCTAGTTTGTGTACGTAAATTCCTCGGAATTTTGGTGGGTCAGTGTGGTAGTGTAGAGGTAAGGGAGAGAGATTACGCAGGGTCCGGGTGGAGCTGCCATCTTCTTTCTTTTTGATAGAAACGCAATCAATAACAAGTCAAAAATGGGAGCGACCGTTTATCAAAGGGAAATTTACGACTTCAAGGTGAAACTTCTTAGAATCACGTTTTATGGACGACGTGAACGCAAGACAACATTTTCCTTTTTTCTGAACTTAGGTACGGTCCTTTAGAAATAACTCCAGTAAAATTTCCCAACACATTTTACAAATCGAATGAAATGGTATAAAAGTAATGAAGTTAGAAATAGCGCGAATTCACTTTGAAAGTGGCGTTTTGGAACTCATTTGCCTCAAGGGATTGCTTTAGAAGACCCAAAATAGGCATGGCTGCACGCATATGAAATGTAAATCTCTGGAAGTCTTCAACGGCCAAAACCAAACACATCTCATCATAATCAATCGTCACAAACTGTTCCTTTTATTCTCAGATTTTGACACCTGTGAATGGAAGCGCTGTACCATCTACTCCAAGTGCGTCAAAGATAAGGTCGCGAAGTGTGAGTGCAGCCCGCTGACCAATACCGCCAACGATCCAGTGTGCGGCTCAGATGGAAAGTCTTATCTCAATTTAGATGCATTGCAATTAGCGGCTTGCAAAGAGGCGAAGTGGATAATACCGAGACACAAGGGAAGTTGTGTTACTAGTAAGTGGTAGTGTTTTTTCTTAGTTGTGTGCGTTTCTCATAGAGGGATGGAAACGGATGTAAAACTGGCTGTCTCAAAAAGACGGATTCGTTCATAAAGAGCACTAAAAATACTATTTTAGTGCTCTTTTGAGAAAGAAGGGCACGCTTAAGAACAGGAGTACCACAGAAAACTAAATTCTATGTAAATTCACAGTAAAATGAAGCGATAAAGTATTGCTCCGTAGCTTTCATATAAATACAGTCACCTCTTAACCCTTTAAGTCCCAATAGTGACCAACAGCAATTTTCTCCTAACGATATCCATACATTGTCATGAGATGAGGTTATAAGAATTAATAAAATGATCACCTAAGAGAAAATGCTTTGATCTTTTATCATATTTTCTTAACTAATTCTTAAAGGAAATGTATAGAGATCAGTTTGAAGAATTTGTATCTAGGTATTGGGGCTTAAAGGGTTAACAGACACTTTAGTTCTATAAGACGGACACCTCGCGAAAACGGTTAACAAGAGTTGGTCCCTGCCTTTGGTTATTTCTTTTAGTCGACTCCCTTTAAGAGGGACTCCTCGCTTAAACAGACAGCTAGAGCTGGTCTCTCAGTGCATTTCTTTACTCCTTTTAGTTGACTCTACAAGACAAGCGCCTCGCTAAAACGGACTTCTGATGTTGGTACCTGCTTTTCTGTACTCTTTTAAGTTAACTATCTGTTGGATGGACCCCTCGCTAAAAATGACACCTAGAGTTTGTCCCTGCCTTTCTTTACCCCTTTAGTTGACCCTCTATAAGACAGTCAACACTGTAAGATGGACAGACAGTGGCTGTCCTAAAGGTATCCGTCTTAAAGAGAGTTGACTGTGGTCAGATATCGCTGGAACCACCTCTTACAGTATTATATTGCCGCATTCAAGGTTTCTATTCATGGAATCACACGCAAAACGCTTTATTCTTTCCTCAGATCCTTCCTGTGACAGCCTGGAGTGCAAATATTACTCATATTGCACGGTCCCACCTTCTGGCATAGCCACGTGCAAGTGCCCTGATCCAGCGGCCTGTGGTGCTTCAAAGAATCGCGTGTGCGGGACAGATGGCTTGACATATGATAATATCTGTCAATTAACATCTGAAGCTTGCAAGAGATACCACGAAGTCAGGGTGCAACACGCAGGACTCTGCATACGTAAGTAATCTCACTTTTGCGTTATTTAGTTGAGTAGGGTCGAACATAGGGCTTGCCGTTTTACTAAGGAAGTCGAGAACACGCCATGTTCGAAGATCATCTACAGGCTGGCAAATGTTTGCGTTCGCTCGGCCTAGTTGTTCATCATTTCCGTGACTAGCCCGTGAGCAAGCTTTCTGGGGTGGGGGGCTGTGCTTTTCCTTCCATCACCTCCACCTCCCACCCCCGCCCACCTCCAAGGCCTTTTTCGCAGTTACCGTGACAAAGAAGTGGGGACCGTTTGGGTTGGAAGGAGAGGAAAAGCCCTTTTTCTTTGCTTTCCTTATATTTAAAATAAGGGGACTTTGGATAAAAGAGTATCTTTGAAGAGTGTTGGGTTAAAACTGATTAATGTTTAAAAGGCATTCAATTATCGTAATATTTCGTGGATATATTTTGTGAACTTAATTATAAATGCATTTGAAATACCGTTACAGAGAAACCAATAGACCTGGTGTTTGCATTGGGTGGAGCCGGCCAGATCACTCAAGATACTTTCCAGAAGCAGAAGGACTTTATCAAGCAGTTCCTGGATACATACACTACTTCAGCCCCAGGAATCCACGTTTCCATCATAAACTATGGAACGGACGAGATTCTCTTGGAGTTTAAGAACTACGATACTGATAACCTGAAAGATAAAGTGGACAGACTGAGTTTAAGACCGGGAGGAACAGTTGAAAGCGCTTTACGCAAAGCTGGGAATCAAGTGTTTGGTGATGCTAAGTTATTGAGGTCTTACGCTATAAAAGCCTTGATTGTGTTGTCAGGAGAAGACGTTAAAGAAAGGGATCAAGCGCTGGTCGGTGCGTCGTTACCCTTGACTAATGATGGAATAAAAATCGTGGCAGTTGCGGTGGGCAGGAATCCTGATAAGACGAAATTTAGGATTTTCAGCTCTGGGGAAGAATATGTGTTCAACTTTTCTAGAAATGGAGATCTGGCATCTTTGGTTCCAAGAGTTTATGAAGTTATAATCAAAGGTAAAATACATGTTGATGGTAATCTAAGGCCTTTGTCAAACTTGGAAATTCACACAAGACGTACCAAAATCTATTGCTGTTGCTCATTAGCATTAGAAACGTCCCATGTGAAGTTCGACCTTTGACCTCATTCCCAGGGTTCTCTCTTATTCGCCCCTGCGGAGTGAGAGTAGAAAAGAACCCTGGGAACTGGGTTGGTTGTGGGAAAATCTCGACTCGGTGAGCATAGTGCTGCTTATTCACAGACGCGTCAAAGAGAAGCGACCTTATGAGAGTGTATCATTCTAACATAAACTAATTAGAACCATGATTTACTTTCCAAAAACTCTAGGAAAGTATTTTCCAATTTCCTGTTGTAAAAATCTGCAAAACAAACTAGTGCCACGTAAAAGCGCTTTTGAAAAGGTTTCGTTTGAATGGTCGCGTCCTAGTTCAAAATACTAATAAATTACAATCACCTTGTACAGCCAAATATACAGAACTACTCTCTACAGGAAAGAATTGTTGAGCAGGTTTCGTTTATATGGTGACACCATTTCATTTACATACTTCAAAACGGTGACTTTTTTAAAAATACCGTAATTCTTATACGTTCAGGAAATTTTTGTTTTGAGCTTGTAAACTAACTCAGAGCCACGAAAAAACCTTTTATAAAGATTTCTTATTTTACATTAGTTTGAAAGATGTAGTGAATATAATACTTGTCTTCGCTTTCGCAGACCCGTGCGAGAAGAGAGCCTGCAAACATTATGCACAGTGTGTTTCCTATGACGACGGAAGGACCGAGTGCGAATGTGAAGACCAGTGCGCTAAAGTTGAAGAACCCGTATGCGGAACAGATGACAGGGATTATACTAACGAGTGTGTTCTCAAGGCTACAGCCTGCAGGGAGAGTCGGGATCTGGCAGTGGCTGATAACAGACCTTGTGGAGGTAAGACTAGCGTGTAGCGTGTTATTGTATATTGAAACCAGCGTGAGCATAGAACGCCCAGACGGGGTAAAGGTTCAATTCCTGTCGGGGACTCACGCTTCTGACATGATGATTACAACATCTTTCTTAGTTTTCGATTGTTCTAAATAAATTCGTTTAACATGTTTCTTGCGAGAAAATTGCCCGATCCAAACACAGAAATAAGCTGTGGTGTGTTCAAGTGCTGCGTTAGTTTCATCATTTTATATTTTCAGTTTAAAATGATAAACAGTAACTTAACCTCCATGTAAAACGCACATGCGCAGGCACCATTTTCGTCTTCGACGTTCGTCTGTTAGTTTCAACGATCGGTCGATAAGTCAGTCAGCAAACGGCACTTTAGACAGTCTGTCAATCCATCAGTCGCGCTGACTTTGCTTCAGTTGAGTAAGTGATCGAGGAAATATAGTCAGTATATCTGTATATATCGATTAACTAAGGTTATAATCTGACTACAGCGGATAGCTTTTCGTGCCGACACGAAGAGCTGCACTCTAAATCAGAAAGATCTGTTTTAACCCTAAAAACAGGGCCGTTTCGGTAAGTAAAATACAGTCCTATTTTTGGGTCTAATTTGGCTCCCTTAAATCAGGGCCAATACAGTCCAATTAGCTAGGGCTGATTTGGTCCCAGGGCTGAAATGGGCCCTACCGTGGGCTGGAATAGCCTTTTGATAGAGCTTTTTTGGCCTAAATTGTGCTCAAATGGCTCCAAGAAGGGCTGAATCAGACTTTGGCCTGCAGGGCTGAATTGACACTTTGGGGCTGAAACAGATCTTTTTAATTTACAGTGTACCGTTATTCACTTTAGAGAACGGCGCGGCGTAGCTTCGCTTTGTTACAGATCGCTACTCCAGTGGCGGATCAAGGGAGGGGCCCGGGGGGCCAGCCTCCCCCTTATTTTTAGACCAAACTGAGGTCCGAGGGGCCCAAAAATATTTTTTGCAGACCGCCTCCCCCTTATCTTAGGATCTGGATGACAGCCCCCTCCCCCCCCCCTTGTCTGCCACTGTGTCCGGTATAGTATGAAGATAGCCTAAGACAGCCAATTGTTTTCAGCTTGCGTTCATCCCATGGACATTGCCATAATCCTGGACTCTTCCCGAACGGTTGGATGGAATAACTTTGAGAGCTTAAAGCGTTCCCTTGCCAAACTTGTGGACTATTTTCACGTGTCTGAAGAAGGAACTCACTTTGGCGTGATCCGCTATAACCAGAACGCCACGCTGGACTTCGACTTCAGCGATACCTCTCTCCATAATCCCGAAACTCTAAAGGAAAGAATCATGGACCTTGAATATGATCCAGGACTCACAAGAACAGACAAGGCGATTGAATTGGCGAATGAGATGCTCTTTAGTGACAGGGTTGGGGTCAGGAAAGATGTTCCAAAGCTGATGGTTGTCGTCACAGATGGAAGGACAGGCGAGGGATCTACGCCCTACTCAAGTGTGTTGGCGCCATTAAAGGTAATGTTTTATATAAAAACCAGGCCAGAAATGCTAACCATCCACTAGATAGTAGACTCTTCCACGATTATTATCAACTTTTTTCAAGGACAAGTTTTTCATGGACATCCTTTGTGACGAGAGCCTTAAAATTAGTATTTTGCCAAGTTTGAAAGTTATATCTCAGGAACGAGTAAACAACGACGCGAATTTTTTAGAGGGGTACAAACTTGCCCCACATCATATGAACGTCCACGTCTGTCTTGGCAGTTTCATATCTTCGTCACCTTTTAACATGTCAATCTCAATCTTAGTCTCCCCCGCAGCCGTTTTTGTGCCGTTACCCAACGTTGCGCGACGAGACAAAAACTACTGCACCAGTCTCAATCTTGGCAATTCTACTGATTTTAAGGCGCTCTTTCCAACAGTGTTGATTGATTTTTTTTCTTATTAAAATCGTGGAAGGATCTTTTGACTATCAGGTCAGTTGCTTTACGGCAGGTAAGCGTTAACTCAGGATTTGTTTTTTAAGGAACGTTCTAGTTTTAATGCTTTCTCCAGGCTTCAAAAGGTACAACCACATTATCTGTTCCGGTGATTTAAAAGTGTATTCAAAGATGTGCCTGATGTCAGTTATGTTCAAGTTAAGTTTTGTTCCCATTCTCAATTTCCAGTTCCCTGTGCTCGTTTCTCGCCTCCCGTTCCCCGTTCCCTGTTCCTCGTTTTAGTAACATTTGTCCGTTATAGACTTCGCACTTTCTAACTCAGTTTACTGTTGATTGCAGACCAAAGGAGTGCAGGTTCTGGCAGTTGGTGTTGGCAGTGGAGCTGACAACGACGAGCTGAGAAGTATCGCCATGAATAATTCTGACAATGTCATGAAGTTGTCTTCTTTTGATCAGCTAACAAGCAGTGTCAAGAATCTCACCAAGGAGATGTGTCAAGGTACGGGTAGCACTTTAAGTGAAGGACTATACCGTTAGTAACATGTTAAGGGAAGCAGCGTGAGTGGTCAGACTAAAGTGTGAATAGGCATATAAACCATTACTGTTACACTGTAGACTTTACCGATGTAAAGATAATTGGTTGGCAATGAATATCCTGAAAAATATACCGGTGGACTTTGTCACACGTGCACCACCGATTCAATATTGAAAGCTTGTTGACTGAATATAGTTCGCTGTTAGTTAAATTCCCTTGAAGTCTGCGGTCATGCCCTAATATATATTTATCTCTATATGCCTCTCTGTCTTGAAAAAAAAAAATTCCGTTGTGATCCGCACTCTTTTACTTTCGGTCTCGTTTCTGCAACAGCTTAAAGTCCTTGACATATTGACTATTAATTCATTTCTGTCGCTACTTTTATGTATTCTTATCACCATAATCTTTTGCCTAGTAGCTTTCATGACTTGTTCTTAAGTAGTAATCAAGTCCATCAATACAAATACAAAACTCTACTAGCCTCTCTGTATAGACCTCGTTTTTGTAGAACAAATATAAAGCAATTCAGTATCCTTTACCGAGGACCTAAAATCTGGAATTCGTTGCTTATTTCACTAATTAGGCTCTCCTTCTATATTTGTTTTTAAAAAGAATTTAAAGAATTATCTCACTGATAGCCAATCTGTCGCTTAATTTTCTGATTTGGCTCACTCTGCCCTCAGCCATGAATTTAGTTCACTAGGTAGTTGAAGGAAGCCTATTAATATAAGCTTCAAGCTTCGTTAGGCTTCCTTGTCACATTAATTTTTTAATTTAATTAACAACTTTTGTTCATGTTGTATAAGGTTTTGTGAGTGACTAAATAAATAAGTAAATAAATAAATGAACAGCAAGACCATTACCATCCATTACTTGGGCATACACAAGTAGTGGCCATGTGGTGAAGCATGAACAGTACGTGAACGTTTATAGCGCGGCCTGTGTGGAGATTTGCTACTGAACAAAGCAATTGCTCTTGATTTTGCAGGAATAGAACCACTGAACCTTGTTTTCGCGATCAACGCAAATGGAAAATCCTCCAAAGATTACTTTGACCGTATGACTAGCACAATCACCTCGATCATCAACTCTTACGGGCAAAGGAAAATAAGCTACGGCCTGATAGTGTACGGCAGCACTGCGGTTTCACGGATCCAGCTGACGGAGAGATTCAGCAGCGATGAGCAACTAAAGAGTTATGTGAAGATGTTTCAGCGAGTGGATGGTGGCGCGGATCTGAGCGCTGCTTTGGAAAACGCAAAAAATTTGTTCAGCGGCGAAATACCCGAAGGTCGCAAAGTGTTAGTAGTGATGACCGACAGTAAAGCGACAGGGGACAACTCAAAGGTGCAACCTATTGCCGACGAACTGCACGAAATGCGCGTCAAGATTGTCACGGTGGCTATGGGAGATGAAGCCGATCGAAGTGAACTGCGACCTCTATCCCCAAGTAAAGATAACAGCTTGATGGATAGTTCTGAAGAAAGCCCAAAACAACTCGGAGACAGGATTATGACGGAGGTTGTCAAATGTAAGTCCTATACATTCTTTTGCTGAGATGGAGCGATTTTTGTATGACCCTGAAAAATGGTTTCGGTAAGTGTTCATTATTTGTTTTATCAGCCAATGAATGAAAAGATCAAAACGTGGACTCTTCGTTTCCCCGCCAAAGAAAGCCTTAATATAGGGGAAGCCTTTGTTCGATTGGCCAATCTGTTGCCGTATGACGTCAAAGCGAAGTATCGACTGATTTCTAGAAATTTCTTGGGCATGAAGTTTTTTTCACCCGAGTGTTTGCTCAACCGACCAAAAGCCACGCGCGTTTGTGTCTGTTCGATAAACCAATCAAATCGCTCTATTTCCGGTCGTTTGTTATTTCTGTTTTGTTCGCGCGTTTTCATTTCAAGGTCATACGAAAATCGTTGTATCATAATTTCAAGATTACTGACGAAGCTGTTGGCGTCCCAAGATAAAAGGATTTACAGTAGCCCTAGAGGTGATGACGACAGGCACTTAAAAACATGAGTATCAACGAGTAGTTGCGTCTCCTATGCGAGTTCTGGCCATTCTCTACATGATTTAAACTCAAAAAGACATAGTTTGACGACGGTTAATGGCTTTCTTTCTTTCCAAACAGAATATCCATGTATCCCTTAAATGGTTTCATTACTTTTGTCCTGCTGAACGAGGTTGATAATTCGGTGCCCGTGGGAGTGATTGGAGGTCTTAATTGACTTCGTCATTTGCTGCAATAAGTTTGCACTTACATGTAGTGTATGAATTGTGTTTTCTTCTTTCTCGTGTTACTTTTAATTTCTCTAACACTTGTTTTATGTCTTCTTTTCATCTTTTTAGCTATGGAATATGTTCCTTTAGTGGATCTAGGCTTTGCATTAAGTGTCTCGTCCGCCGATGCAAGTAAAAACTTTGATAAAATGAAATCCGTCATCAACTCCATCATTGATCAGTACAGCATCAGCCGAGTTCGGTATGGAG
>CALNXK010000006.1:6077500-6080000 GCA_942486035.1 Porites lobata | reverse complement strand
ACATGGGCGAGAGCCTAAATAAATACAACACGTTTCCACAGCTACGAAAAATAGAATCTATCACATGGTTCAAATGAAGACGGTTTCTTCAACTGAGAAGTTTATGATCCGCTTAATAAATAAGTGCAGTTTTATATTTCTCACCCAAAGCAAAAAAAAGGGAATTTTCACAATTGCATTAAAATGACATACAATTTAGATGTCATAACATAACATAATATATTTTATGTTATATAACAACATATTTTGTTACATAACATAACATATGTTATATAACATGACATATTTTATGTTATATCACATAACATCACATGACACATGTTATATAACATAACACATGGCAAATGGTATATAACATAACATGACACATGTTATATAACATAACGCAGGACACATGTTATATAACATAACACATGTCATATAACACAACATGACACATGTTATATAACATAACACATGGCAAATGTTATATAACATAACATGACACATGTTATATAACATAACACATGTTATATAACATAACATGAAACATGTTATATAACATAACACATGTCATAACACAACATGACACATGTTATATAACAACACATGACACACGTTATATAACACAACATAACAACTGTTAGATAACATAATATTACATATGTTATATAACATAACATGACATATATTATATAACATAACATGGCACATGTTATATAACATGACACATGACACGTTATATAACATGACATGACACATGTTATATAACATAACACATGACACACGTTATATAACATAACATGACACATGTTATATAACATAACACATGACACACGTTATATAACATAACATGACACATGTTATATAACATAACACATGTCATATAATATAACATGACACATGACACACGTTATATAACAACATACACAGGTTATATAACATAACAGACACATGACACGTTATACAACATGACACATGTTATATAACATAACATGGCACATGTTATATAACATAACATTGCACATGTTATATAACATGACACATGGCACATGTTATATAACATAACATGGCACACGTTATATAACATAACATGACACATTTTAGATAACAACATGACACATGTCATATAACAACATCAGATGACAAATGTTATATAACATAACACATGACACATGTTATATAACATAACACATGACACATGTTATATAACATAACACATGTCAAATGTTATATAACATAACATAACATGACACATATATAATATAACATGACACATGACACATGTTATATAATATAGAATGACACATGTTATGTAACATAACATCAGATAACAAATGATACATAACATAACACATGACAATGTTATATAACATAACACATGTCAAATGTTATATAACATAACATGACACATGTTATATAACATAACACATGACACACGTTATATAACATAACATACACATGTTATATAACAAAACATGACACATGTTATATAACATAACACATGTCATATAACACAACATGACACATGTATAACATAATACAAGTCAAATGTTATATAACATAACATGACACATGACACATGTTATATAACATAGAATGACATGTTATATAACATAACATCAGATGACAAATGATACATCACATGACAATGTTATATAACATAACACATGTCAAATGTTATATAACATAACACATGACACACGTTATATAACATAACATACACATGTTATATAACAAAACATGACACATGTTATATAACACAACACATGTCATATAACACAACATGACACATGTTGTATAACATAACACATGTCAAATGTTATATAACATAACACAAGTCAAATGTTATATAACATAACATGACACATGTTATATAACATAACATGACACATGTTATATAACATGACACATGACACGTTATATAACATGACACATGACACGTTATATAACATAACATGACACATTTTAGATAACAATATGACACATGTTATATAACATAACACGTGACACGCTTTATAGCATAACATGACATGTTATATAACATGACACATGTCATATAACAACATCAGATGACAAATCTTATATAACATAACACATGACACATGTTATATAACATAACATGACACATGTCATATAACATAGCATGACACATGTTATATAACATAACATCAGATGACAAATGTTATATAACATAACACATGTCAAATGTTATATAACATGACACAAGTTATATAACATAACACACGTCATATAACATAAAATGACAGATGTTATATAACATAACATGAGAGATGTTATATAACATAACATAATATGACAATGTTATATAACATAACACATGTCAAATGTTATATAACATAACATAACATGACACATGTTATATAACATAGCATGATTCATTTTATATAACATAACATGGCACTTGTTATATAACATAACATGACACATGTTATTTAACGTAACACATGACATATGTTATATAACATAACATGACACATGTTATATAACACAACATGAC